>JAMAHW010000011.1:557587-683456 GCA_023627715.1 Periconia sp. R9002 | reverse complement strand
CTAACCCTAACCCTAACCCTAACCCTAACCCTAACCCTAACCCTAACCCTAACCCTAACCCTAACCCTAACCCTAACCCTAACCCTAACCCTAACCCTAACCCTAACCCTAACCCTAACCCTAACCCTAACCCTAACCCTAACCCTAACCCTAACCCTAACCCTAACCCTAACGCACACACTCGTCCGCGGGCGGGTTATTAATGTTTGTACGGGTATTCCTACCGTTATTAATGTCTGTACGGGCATCCCTACGGGTTATTCATGTTTATACGGGCGTCTTATAGTTATTAATATGTTTACGGGCGTCTAACTAGTTCTTTGCTTTATTTTATCCTTTTTATTTAGTTCACTCTCGTCTTATATTTTTTCTACTATACTTTTTATGATTAACTCCATATATAGTAATCACTTATCCATAATCTTGTATTATATTCTTTACACATTGTACTCTTATTTATTTTTAAAATGTATTCACGCACTGTTTATATTCTTTATTGTTTACTACTACTCTATTATTAATACTTTGCTTTTATTTTTTTTCATAATCAAATGTTTTTTACTAACTTTTACTACCATTGATTTTCCTGATTCTCTTTTACTTGATTTCTAAATATATTGTAACTAATCTTTTTTTCTCTTATAGTATTCCCTATCTGCTCTTTATCCTTTATATACTTTAACTACCATACTATTATCTCTTATTTCTTAAATATTCATTTTTTTATCTGACCCTTTTCTAAGCTTTTATTCTTTATACTACATTAATATTACTATCTTTATGTTTTTTTCTAGATAGTACTAATCTACTGTTAAGCTTTTAAAAAATATATAAAAAAAAAGTATATAAAGCTTTTACCTCTACAATGTAAGCTTAATATACTACCTACTTTTATTCTCATCCTTACTATATGATGTTATTATATTATTAACTATATCTACGAAAATTTTTATCTAGCAGTATATACACTTTTATTTTTACTTATCTTTTTACTTTTTTTCTAGTTACCCGTTTTTCTAGTTACTGTATTACTGTTTAAACTATTAGCTTTTAATATTTTAATTATAAATAGTTAGTTAAATTTCCTTTTTTATTATCTAGCTTTATAATTTTTTATTATACTACTTAATCTTAACATTATTTTTAAAAACATTTAGATATTCATTATAACCTTTCTAATCTATTAATGCCTTCGTATTATCTTCTTTACTATTGATTTTTCTTATTTTTTTTTTCCTTATTAGTAATGTAGTTATTATATTATATGATATTTTTATATACAATCTATTTTTTGTTTACTTTAATTCTTATAATAACAGTACTAGTAGTGTATAGTTTCTTATTTTCTACAAATATTTTTTTTCATATCTACTTTCTTTAATTATTTTATTTTAATACAAAGACATAAAATAAAAAAATACAAAACCCTATAATTTATAATACTAGTCAACTATATAATCTAACTCTTATTTTACTCTTTACTATACTATAATATTATTTTATAAAATATATCTAATTATATATTTATATAGTAGTTAGTGTACATAGTTTTAGTTTTACTTATCTTTTTATACTTCTTTTTATTTTCCCTTATACTAGTTAAACTCTTCTTTCTACCTATTTTTTTATAATTATTTAGTTAACTATTATAATATAATTTTATATTTACTAAAGATAGTTATTTTCATTAAGTACTTACTTATATTTTTCTTAACTATAATTCTAGTAATTAGAAAGGAAAACTAGAACTATACACTACTATACAATCCAACCCTTATCCCTCAAGCTCCCTCATTACCTGTACGATAAACCAGCTCATCTTGTTCATCTCTATCCCTCCCCACCTCTTTTTCTCACAAAACCACCGCCCTATCGCCTTCATCCCTGGCCCCCCTTCCATCTCCTCTCTCGTCCGTGCCACCCATCCATCCTGCTCCATCGCTGCCTGCAACAGATCCCCTACCAAATCCACGTTCCACGTCCACACGCTGAACACCGTTTCCACCAACACCCCTCCGTACTGGCAATCTACTCCATCCTGTTTGTAGTAGCCCCCGCTTGTGATATCCAATTCAAAGCTGGTACATACCGATTGGGGCAAGCCGCACTCGAAACAGCACGAAAATCGAGCCCACCGCTTCTGCTCGGTGAACCCCTCAATGCCCTGCCGTATTACTTCCGCCATCTCCCCATGGCAACTCTCGAGATTGTGCCCATCTCCCCTCACCCCCCAAGCCCGGCAGCGTTGGCACCCATCCTTCCACTCTTCCATGATCTCTTCTAGTCGACCCACTTCCATGGCATCCTGTGCTTCCTGTTGACGGACTCGATCAGCCTGCACCCGCCGCCCCGACATCTGCTGCTCAAACTCGTGTCGATCCTCGTCTTCCTCCTCCTGCGTCTCCTCTCCATCCGTCCCATTATCATCCGACGCCTCTCCCAACGGCTCGCACCGTTGGCACCGCTCTTCACCTCGCTCGCAACCCCGTCGATCTTGCCGCCCGTCCATGGCTCCATCCAGCACCTCTCGTATGCACCCATCCCCCCCGATCAACTCCACCATTTCTTTCTCTGTATCCTTGGAAAATGGTACGGCGGTGAAGCCTCTTCGGTTCCTCCGGAAACCTCGCATGATGATCGCCTCGCTGGCCTGTCCATCCCGACCTGCTCGTCCACTTTCCTGTGCGTAATGTCGTACCATCCGCACCGCTCCCACGTGGATCACCGCCCGAATCGTGGGCGCGTCCACGCCCAGCCCCAACGCGTTGGTCGCCGTGAATACTTGTTGCGATCCGCTCGTCAGCTGCTCCACTAGTTTTTCTTTCTCGCCTTGGCTGCCCACGTTTCGATGGTAGCAGACGCACTGCAGTACCTCGGCCAACCGCACCGTCTTGGCCACGCTGCTGCAGTACACAATCACCTGGCCGGCGGGATAACGCTCCTTCAACCTACTCACCAACAGCTCTACCTCTTCCTCCTCCTTCTCCACGTCGTAGTTGTGGACCTGGTACCGGATGTTGGGGCGCGTGGTGCTGCCGCGGAACCACGGGCACTGCTCCTTGGCCGGCAAGCCCATCAGCTGGATGAACTGGGCCTCTTCGCTCGGCCGTAGTGTCGCCGTCAAGTGCACCACCTGCGTCTCCACCATCATCAGCCCTCGCAGTGCCAGCATTCGCCCTCGCCATCCATGCAACGAGTCCAATATAACGTGGCATTCGTCCACCACGATCCGATCCAGCCGACCCATGGCTCGCTGCCGGTTGATGAACTGGCCAAACGCCTCGCCCACCGCCGATTCGGGCGTGACCAGCACCACCTGCGCCCACTCGTTGGGCCGGCGGCTGTTCCACTCCACGCACGAGATGCCCAGGCGCTGGCACCGCTCCTTCATGTTCCCTCGCAGCGACACCAGCGGGACGATGACGATGGTCACGCCGGTGGACACGGAGGCTGGCAACATGAACAGTATGCTCTTCCCAGCACCCGTGCCCATGATGGCCACCACGGGACTTTCCTGCCGCATGATGGCCTGCAGTGCGGGCTTCTGGACGCTGCGGAAGGTGGCCTGCTCTCCCATCATCCTTCTCAGCTGGTCCTCCAAGCCGACGTGCCGCATCATCCTCCATCGCCGATACTCTTCCTCGATGGCCTCTCTCCGTGCCGCCCGCGTCCGCAGCCTTTTCGATTGGGGTTCGATCGCGCATGACATGTGCAAGAACGCGTGCCATTCCTGGCTTACCCTCCGGAACGCCGCTCGCTTGGATTCGGTGCTGAACACGGCCTCGTTGATGTGTCGGCCGTAGATCAGCCCGCCCACGTGCGTGCTGTGCCCTGTCTGTAAATCGGCCACCTCGTCCTCCTCGCTACCGCTGCCTCCGTCATCATCTGCCTGCATAAATGTTCGTACCGCCGTCTTTTCGCTGATGTAGCGGCGGTAAATCGCCTTAATCCCGTGTCTCCACGCCATGATGTTCAGCTTCACGCCCATGTATTCGAGCGATAATTTTTGCATGGCGTACTTGACGCGGTTGGCATTCCATCGTTTCCTGACCGGCTCGTCTGTCTCTTCTCGCCTCTCTTCTTCCTCTTCCCCTTCCTCTGCTTCACCCCCGCTGTCTTCGTCGTCTTCGTGCGCAACCTGCTTCTCCTGCTGCGGCATCCTCCACTCCCTTTCAGGCTCTGGCGGCCAAATGTACGGGCTGCTCTCGATCGGCTCACCACGCACAATGCCCTCCACCTTCTCCCAGAACGGTAGCGCAAACCACAGATAATACACCATCAACTCGCCTACCTCGCGCGGCAGATAACGGTAAATCACCTTGGGCTGCTCTGTTGACCCAATGTTCTTGTGGTACGTGGTTACCGTCCCTACCAAACCGCCCTCGATAAACACCCCGCGGCTTTCCCCGTTGGCGCTGTTCTTGTAGGAAATCGTCAGCAGTTCTGACACCCGTGCCGGAAAACCGTAGCTCAAGTGTGTCAGTACGACCAATTGTTTGTTGAACTCTTCCATGTCTCGTCTGTACTGCCTGACGCGATCCGCGTTCCAGACCGCGGGTAACTTCATCCGAATCGCTTCCAACGTAGCTGGCATATCGATGAAAGCGGTTCGTACTGGCCGTTCCTCTTGAACGCGCTGCTCCAGCCAAATCGGTGGCCTGCGCACATCGGTCGCCTCTGCATTCCGCTCATCCTCCATAAAGCTCCATCCCATTTTCAGCTCCGCCGGGTTATCCACGAGTCGATCCCAATAAATCGTTGGTAACGCGGTCGTGCCGGGCAGTACCTCGCCCTCGTCGTTTACTTGCAGCAGCAGCAGTTTCTTCATCAAAAATTGTCGCGCGCTGGCGATGGCACCGTGGACCATGGATCGCAGTTGGGACATGGTAAATCGGATGTTGCCGTACAGCAGCGTATCATCCACCCAATCGATCACGCCCTCTGCGCTCGTGTTGAACCGGATCTTCATCCCGTACGCTTTCAATCGCAACATGGCGTCCATGGGGGTCGGACGGCCGTGGTAACTCGTCAGCGTCATGAACCGATCGACCATGTCTTGCACCAAGTGAAAATGGCTCTCCGCTTTCTCCTCGGCCTCGCCGCGAGCCATTCCGTCCGCTTCTAAACGGGCGATTTCGGACTGGCGCATCTGCTTCGCTCGATACAGCACGAGCATGCGCGATATGTTGATGACCGCGGCCTGCTTTGGCGTATACAACAACGCGCTGATCCACCCGCTGTTTGCATCGATGCCTATAACGGCCATGGCGCTGATCAACGCGCTGCTGTACTCGTTGTCACCGAGTTCATGATCAAGCAGTTCGAGAATAAACGCCAACACCAATGCTTCCAATCTCTCTTCCTCTTCGTCGTCCAACGCCTCCTCGCTCTCACTCTCACTAAACCAATGGTCCTCGCTCTCGCCACCATCGTGTCCCACTATCGTTTGGATTTCTCGTAGCAACGCGATCTGTGAAGTGGTGAGTCGATATGGCGGTCTCTTCCCCTCCACCTCTTCCTCCCCTTCCCTCTCCTGCTTGCTGATCTCGGGTAACATGTGTGTCCGCCATATATATCGCACAATCTCCAACCACCACCCGCTGTACTTGATCATCGTCTTCTCCGTCTGTCGTGCGTGAAATGGCTTCTCGTTCGTAGTCCCGCCCACCTCGCGCCGGTTGATATACGTTATGGCTGGCATACCAACGACGTCGCGCTGCGATGACTGCTGGGCCTTGTAGATGACCATCCGCAACGCCCCGCACACTCGATTCAGCGCCTTTTCCTCGGCGCCGGGCTTTTGTCGCGTAGTCAACAACCAGCTGCGTTTGAATCCCTTCAAATGCTTTGCCCAGCCGGCGCGATCCAGCCATGCGTGAAACAGGTAACGATCCTTGTCCGCTTCGATGCGGTCCTGCCTTTCCTTCTCCCTTGTCTCCATGTCGATGGTGGCCTGGCTCAGCGATACGCCAATCGCGTGCTGGACATCCACATCCTCTGGATCTGCCGTGTACGTGCCTCCCCGGGGCTGGTCGATCTCGAATAACCGCCCCAACGGGCCCGCGGCCTGGAACTTTTGGCAACGCACCCCTTCGATCCAGATTGTCTGTGCCTCTGGCTGCTGACCTTTGTACCGCCGGCCTCGTTTCTGGCTATTTACCCACCCGTGCTCTTTCTTACAATGCTCCTGCATCCGCTTCCGGTCGCGATTGATATACCTACATCGCGTACATTTCAGCCCGTCTTTATAAACCGGTAAATGGGCTACCGCCTCAGTCGTATGGCTTGGGATGACTACTTCTTCTACTTTTTCCGCCCACGCACGATATGCTGCCGCAGCTGACGCAACTTGGGCGCGGGTTTTTACTGTTAGTTCCTTGTGCCTGCTATCTAAATGCGCTCGTACTTGCGACTTCAACACTGCGTGGTGGTGCGTCTTACACACGGCGACGCATTGCGCCGGTAAATACTCAAAGATAATACTAAGCTGCTCCATAATGATGATAACGGTCTGGAATGGAGAATTCTACTATGTCGACCTTGTACTCTTACTGCTATGTGGCTAGATCCCGCCACCTCTTTTATTGAACGTTGTTATTATTGTTTTACGGAATGCCTTGAGTCGCTGCTGCAGTATGGTTGGTGTTATTCTATTGGCTAGATACGTCTCGCTTGTAACCCTACGTGCGAACACCAACTTAACCCTAACGAAACTACTCTTTTCGCGATTCTATTGCACCACGATAAGATATCAGTAAAAAATACGTGTAAATAGATAATCCTATCTGCTTTATAGGTCCCACGTAGGTTTTATGAGTAGATTCTAATGTTTGGGGTATAGTCCCTTTGTTAAACTTTTGTAAAAGGATTAAGCCCCTGTCGTTCAGAGTGCACGAGCCGTATTCAAAGGGATTATACTCATAATCCCATTTACGTCTGATTTGATAGGTCGCAGCCGTCGGAACTAGACCAGAAACTGCGCGGGTTTAAAGCGATCCTAAAGCACTCAGATGTTAACACAGCAGATATTCGTGGAAGGACACCACTGCATCATGCTTGCCGTGAGGGTGACCTACAGATCGTAAAGGCTCTCATCGAAGCACGTGCAAATGTTACCGCACAAGACATGAATGGGATAGCACCGATACATCTCGCGGCAATGAGGTCGAGTGCCGAAATCGTAGAATCGCTAATGGATGCAAGCGCAGATGTAGACGTGCTGGACGGCCTCGGAAGCAGTCCGCTTCACTACGCGACATATGGGGGACGCAGAGACACCGCCGCGGCTCTATTGAAGCATGCCAACAGAAATTTGCGCGACCAAAACGGCAGGACTGCCGTACACCTAGTAGTAATGGCCAAAAGTAGAACTGGCATAGAACCAGAACCTTACGTGAACATATTAACACTGCTGCTGGCCGAGACCAGCAAGGATAATGCGGACCCAATGGATAGTCACGGTCGGACGCCGCTGTCGTACGCAGCCGAGAATGGGTACAAAGCCATGGTCGAGCAGTTGCTGGAGAAAGGCGAGGCCAACTCCAACTCGACAGATCGTGTCGGTCGTAAGCCGATATCATATGCAGCCGAGAATGGGCGTGAAGCTGTGGTCGAGCTACTATGCAAAACAAGCGAGATCTATGGAGAACCGAGAGATAGTTACGGTGGGTGGCCGGTGTCGTACGCAGCTAGGAATGGGTACAAAGCTGTAGTCAAGCAGCTGTTGGACCTCCATGAGCCAGAGTCTGACTTGCCTTATTTCGTGCACAGCGAACATAAATCGGCGGTGTCGCGTGCGCTGTCGTTGGCAGAGAAGAGTGGGCACACAGAAATTGTTAAGCTGCTACAGGCGCACGAAAGTGACTGTGTGGCTAAACGGCGCTGTTAAAAGCGCAACAAAGAATCCATGAACCCGAAACCAGGATCTCAGACTGAAGGCCGCCATCGCAGTGAAACAGCCATGAAGCGGCCTCCATATAGCATCGGGCAGCATCAGGCCACAGGGAATGATGATCTGCGCCACAGTGGCAGTGGATATCGGGGCCGTTCCTAGGGCCTACGTATATTATACCGCGTGCAGAGCATCCTAGGACCTCATATTTATGCTGAGAAGGTATCAGCTAGACAAGCGTTAGTCGAAAGGGGAACGAACCCTGAGATATTGGGAAAGTTACTTCATTAATCTCAATATTCCTGCTTAACACTAGGTGGTTAGTGCGCCAGGCAACAAAACGCGGAGATGGGCAGACCTATCGTAAAGACGGTCGACTACAAGAGTTCTAAAAATGGTTTTGCTGTTCATGAAATAGGATACTTGGCGCTGTTCTTGTTCTGATTCTCGTCAGAATGATGATCGTCCCGCACGGGGCGAGTGGTCGTAGGATGGCTCTTTATCGGATCATTGATGCGGCCTGACGGCTTTGACTGCGCTTGGCACCGGAAAACCTGATTGCAGCAGTAGTACTCAACATCCATCTGGCATCAGTTTATGTATCTTGTTGCCGTCTTTGTCACTGGCGGATAGCATTGATGCTATCATTGATGCTCGTGCCGGTGCGATTAATCTTTGTTCTTGCGACTTGTATTGTCATCCTGCCAAGAGGCGGGGATGGATAGACGGTGCAACCTTTGATAGCTTTGTTACCATCCGTTAAACCGTAACACATTCTTAGCATGTCTGAAGAAGAAGCCAGAATACCTCATGTACTCATTGTCCGTCATAGTAAGTTCCTTAGCCTGACCACACTGAAAGCAGTCTAACATTTGCGATAGACAAGTTGCTGACCACACGTCACATCAGGAGAGACGGATTGGGCTAGAGAAGGCCGCTTTAGAGGCACTACAGATATCTTCCTGAATGATAGAGGAGGTCTCAGAGATGACGAAATTATTCGTGGGCATCAACAAGCCTGTCGACCCACATCGCCTCGCATGTGTCTATGTCAGCCCGAGAAAGAGAGCACAGGAGACCCTTGAAATACCATTACCTTCGTCGGTAGGCCGTGTTGAGCGAACCGAGAGTATTGCTGAAGGGGACTGTAGCGCTTACGAAGGACTCACGGACAAAAAGATTAGACAAAGCACAAGGAATGGAGTATCTGGAGAGGCGGATTTGAGGAAGGAGAGTATGTTCTTTCTTTCTCCACTATTCTTAGCTGTCGTTAAGAACTCGAAGATCACCGCAGCAAATTGCTGGGCGGCTAGACGAACTTATTAGCAAGATTGAGGCCCACCAGGCGCAATTGATGTAAGCGCCAGATCCCGCCGATATAGTTCTCATAGGCTGTTTCTCTTGCATATCTCTAGCTCAAAATTATATCTGTATCTCATTTTACTAACATCTAAAAATTCTGCAGGATGCACAGGGCCTTATCGTTCCCTGCTTCGTAAAGCGCTTGCTGGATTTTCTGATATTCGATGAATCTCTCCAAATGAGAATAGAGGCTAGGGTGATTGCAACTTTAAGATGGGTCCTCCTAATAAAATAAGTTCTGCCTCGATCGTAATGCTAATGTTAAACTTTGACAAAAGCTATAAAGACAAGAACTTAGATCAATCAATCCTCCACCTCGGCTCTGTTTTACATTTTTAAAAACAGAGAAGTACCATCATACGTATCACATCATCTACTTTCCTTCTACGTAGACGGGAGAATACAGTGTTCCAGAATATCTGCATGGGAAAAACTACTGTATTATGGCTCAGATTGAATATGGTCATTGCCTCGAATATATTCCGCTCCTAAATCTTTTGATCGAACAGTAAAACAATTCGGAAAGTCAGGAAATTCATGGAACCAATCGGAAGATAGCTCATTACAGAGAATATCGAAAGTGTTGTGTAGTGTTGCAATAGAGTCCATCCGCTCTTTAAAAATTACTTGTATTACGGTTTCTCTTTCTTGTCCTTGGCCACATCCTCAAGATTCTTCAAAACACTCTTGGGCTTACCATCATAGCCCACCTTTTCCATCCACTCTTTGAGGCTGCGGATGCGCGTAGGATGAATTCGATCCAATAATGCCATGTCCCTCGTTGCCCCAAAGCCTCCACTCCAATACTGCCACCAAGCTGCGAAGTTCTGCCTCCACGTCATTGATGATTCGTCACGGACTACATCTGGTCCTGCAGCCCAATTTGCCCAAGCATTGGGATATGGCTCAGCAGCAGGGAGGTAATCTTCGAGTGACACGTAAACATGTGCAGCTTTCTTTCCTGTTACTTGCGTAAATGCATCAACAATCTGAGTGAAGCTGACTTGCTCAGTTGCAACTTCCAAATCTAGACCCGCAGACTCTGAGGGGTTGTCAAATATCCATATACTATAGATGCCCACATCTGCGAGGGCTATCAGTGGAATCTTGCCATCATCTATAAATAACAATCAGCCATTTTCTCGGCGAGAAACATGAAAAGCGATGGAGCAAAACTCACGAGCTGGATTCGCCCAAATAAACGAGCCATCAGCTTGTTCCTTAGGGACATACATCCCGTCAAACAACATATCCATGTAAGGTCCCGTAGTCAACAAAGACGTTTTCATAGTCTCTTGTCCATGACTAAGAATCAAGTCGCCAATCCGTCCTTTGGCATCATTGTGGCCCCAATGATATTTTTCATCCCAGCCAGCTTTCTTGACCGCATAGTCTGTGTTTGCCCAGACAAAATGTTTCACGCCATGGTGTCTCGCGATCTCGTATGCACGAATGCCATAAAATAGTTCACTTTTCTCGCCGAGCGTGAAACCATCCATGTTCACCCAGGCGCCATATACTCCGTTGAAGGCTCGATGAAGGTCTTTCTGCTGATCCTGACTTCCTTCCATGAGAGTGACATTTGGCAAAGCAGCGAGCTCTTTCGCTCGCGTTGAACTAGCACTTCGCGTCAGAACTCTAACATGATATCGGCTGCTACTCGAAAGAGCTGATACTAGCGTTAGTACATGTGCCGACATTTGTGAATCAGAACTGACCTTTGACAACGGGCATCCCTTGCGCACCTGTTCCACCGATCACGACAATAAGCTTATGCTCAGTCATTGTTGTGTAGTACTTTCGAGTGGCTCGAATTCTGTTTGTTTCTACTTGAATAGTGCTCAACTTCAAGGCATCCTGAGTTGATCTTATATTAAATATAGAACCACCGGGATTTCAAACACGTGTCCGGACCATCTTCACGCTAATAGAAACTGGGTAGACATTTTCAGCATCAAGAACCAGCACGAAGAGGATTACTGATCCGTGTATCGATTTTGAGTGTTCTGGCGGAATGAGCGGGTTACGCGCCAAGCATCATGGGGACGTGGATTAGTGATCTGTCACAAAGACAAGGAGAGAAAAGAATGATAACCGCGGTTCTAAATTCACGAAGACATCAGTAATCCCAATCGGATGAATGCAAGCGTCCAGACACTTAATATAACCGACTAGGCAAACTATAATTATGGCAATGGTTACGCAGCCGCAATCAAAATGTATACGATGCTGATAACTAGGCCAACCCATTGATTGGGCATTGGACGAATCAATCTGTCGTGTAGCTATGTTTCAGAGAATTGATTATCAGTGGTAGATAGTTTATAGCACCATAGTACTAAGGGCTATCTCTGCCCAATACAAAAATTGATTATTTATCGTCATAATGATTTGTGCATCAAGAGTTCAGGTTGTTGCAAAAACAGGTAATAAGCGGTATCTGAAGTTCACACTGGCTATCGATCCTATCTTGACAAAGAATTTTTTCGATCCAGAATCGTTCAAAAACCGGGGTTCAACCTAGAATTCACCTTGCGACATCTATGGCTGATCATACTGGCACAGACTTTCGCAAGGGCTTTCCGGAACTGGCGGTCAATACAACCCTCGCAGTCCTCAAAGCTACATTGAATTCCGCAGATCAAGAAAGTAGTCGTCATATCCTCAAATGTCGCACTGCTTCCTGTATTCGTCTTAACAATGCCAGCCTTAAAGTATGAGGTTCAGAGTAAGTTGTTCGCTTGATTGAACTGGAACATTCATACAACACAGTTAGACAACACTGGCCAGGTTATCCCCATCAATTTCGACGCTGAGTTTCCTCAGGAATTATAGGACAAGTGATCAGATAATCCGCGTACAAGATTGTTGCCCAAGCAACACGTAATCTTGTCAATGGAAGAGAGCCCGATTATATCCTGATCACCCTTCACCCAACCTATGTTATGGGCCACGGTATCACCCAGGAAACAAGAGAAGAGTTGAGAGGAATCAACTCTCTCCTACATATCGCAGTCGCTTGCCTCGGAGAAGCCCCTCCTCGGGACGTCCTGGATTCATGTCCAGGTTGTCACCGACACGCACGTTAGAAGCAGACAGGTGGATGTCAAACATGAGTGAGATTTTCTCTTTTCCGGTCTGCACTTTCCATGGGAGAACGCTATAGCGTACTGGGAACTTAGACTAGTGCCTCCATTCAAAAATCACTGGAAAGACGACGTATCTGGTGCAGAAGCTGTATGTGGTTGCTGAAAATAAATAGACAAGTTCACTGATTGTCTCAAGTCTACTCCTGAGGTCTTACATTGCGACCCAAAGGATTGATTGTTGACGAGGTCATTGAGCAGCATCTTACCCTTGGAAATCAATTGCTGTAACGTCGCTAGGAAAAAAGTGTCAAACTAAGACTATTTACAGCTTTTGCTACACTCTGATTTACACCTGAACATCCAAGCACTTGCGCATAATCCTTTCTAGGTCCCTGCTCCCCAAAAAATTATTTCACTATGGAGACTCGCACTTTTCAGGCATCAATGACTCGAAGAGGTCTGGTAATAAAAATTTGAAAGGTGGCAGCCTCATTTCCACCGGAACTGGGTCTTCTGATTATCCGAAATGCTTTTCAAAAGCGGTAAATGGGACTTCGAAGTAATACGAGCCGTAGCGTGGTAGAACGATAACAAATCGGAACGGCCCCGCTTTTGTCCGCTTCATAATCGCGCACGCACACATAAACTCCGACGCTGATGTTCGCGAAAAACCTTAAATACATACCTATAGAGCTTCGACTGGGTTAACAGCTGGTATTTTGTTTCATTTCCTATATACCTCTAAGTAAACAATCAAAGGGTTTGATTCCAACAATATGTCGCTATTATCTTCAAGACTTCTCCTCCTACAGTCCATATCTCTCAACGTCTTCGGCGCTCTTATGATATTTGCGCCTTCGAAAGCCGGCCCTCCATGGTCAGAATTGTCATCCGACGTTCTTACTGCTTCAGGGTGAGCACAAAGTTTGCACTTAGTCTTCCTGAAGCCTAGCTGATGAACTTAGGACAATGGGTTTATCGATGGGTTTATCATTCATCCTCGTCGCATTTCAGAACGAAAAGGCCCGTCATAAATACCTATCTTACATGGCGCCACTCAGGATATTTGCCGGGTGTTTGTTTTACTTGAATGGGAGCACGGGAACAGCTGTTTGGGATGCAGGCAATGGCATCCTAAATCTTCTGGTAGTCGCATATGAGAGGTCCAGGTCCAACTGAGCTTCCAATTGTTGCCATACTCTTTCCTGCTACACTACTTCTATATCAGTCAAGAAGGCGATACAGTTATCACCGACTCTTTCTTACAATCTTCGCAAAACCAGTCCCTATTACTAGGCCTGCCGCCTCGGTGTTCTGTGACTCAACTTTTCGCAGCCTATACTAATCAGACCACTGGACGCAAACGAAGGTTGTTCTTTCAAAGGGAGTAAAAGAAATTCAAGATACCTCGGAGCTGCTCCGCTATCACAAGAGAAGAGGATATGATAAATGAAAGACTCTTCTTTTATTACGGCGAGGCAATGTATTCGAATTTACAGACGATATCAGCACAGCAGGATAACACAGTAACTTCATAACTAAGGTCGTGCAACAGTGGTAATTGTTTAAAACTAATTTAATCAGGATGCTACGTTTTTTTATTCTTTGATAAAAGAAGAGACATTCTTGTCAAAGCATCCCCTCTATTTCCCGCCAACCCCCCTCCACGGGACGTCGCAATCGCATTTTTTGTTCCAGCCGAGAATTTATCGGTTTCGCATGTTTATTATCTAAACATATCTCTTTGAGAGGCCTTTGCTAGACCTGACAATTCAACCACCAACAAAGAAATCCCCGCAGTCGATTATCATGCCGTAGCAAGTGACGACTAGTCAAATAATAAGCGGGTAAGAACAAGGGGATCTGGACCTTTTCACCTTACGTAAATCTCCACTATCTTTGTCTGGAGGAGGGCTTTGTTTTCCGTTCTATAAAGATATCATCAAGTCCTGACGAAGACATGTTTGGTCTTTCCATCAAAGTGTTCGACGGTTTGTATCTATACAGAGACCTAGCATCCTTTTATCTTTTCGTCATGTCGCAATACACGTTTGAACTACCTGACTATGTCCGCGATGTCTCATTCCCCTATACGTTCTTCCATTATCTCGATGAAAAACTCAACCTAGGGCCAGATATAGAGTCCTCGAAAAACATTTTTGACTTGAGCCTGTTCCCATACAAAAGTGCAGATCCTTTACCTGCACCAATTCCTACAAAGGAAGAGATTGACCGCGTTCTCAGTGAGATTAGGGATTGGAGAAGTATAAGTGCGAGTCCACGCGTATGTCGCATTGGGCCTTACTTCGTAAAGGTTAGCGGCGCTATAACACTACTTCAAGTAAGGAAATAACGTCTGATGCCGCAAATCTTTTGCGTGGGGGTTAATGGAACTTATTAGGAAGCGGAGAACATGCTATTCCTGGAAAAACACTCGGAAGTGCGGACCGCAAAAGTATATGCCGTCATCGGAGACAATAACGTCAACGAATCCTTCCAGGATGCCGCAAATTTCTATCTTATTACAGAATTCATCGATGGCATTGGACTAGATCATTTAACGGCTAAGTTAAATAGTTGGATGGAAAAAGCTGTAAAGGCCGACAAGGACGCTGGATGGGAGCCCAAACTCATCCCGGGATTTGAGGACCTCGAACTCTTCGAAGAGTGTGGTGAGAACGAAACGACACAGGACCGAATCAATGACACTATTCAGGCTAGGACTGGGCGTTTGCTTGGTTTACAGCTTAGATATCTTCGCATGGTTCCACCCCCTAAAGACAACCTTATTGGGAGAATCAATGGCAGGCCAATGGCGCGACAGGTTTCACTTATAGCTCCCGTCAGTAACGACCGTGGTCCGATTACATGGAGCCCTATGGGCTATGGGGAATTTTGTGAGCGGCTAGTAAATACGTGAGTCATCCCCCTCTCAAAATAGCGTCCTGCACATCTTGTGGCGTTCGGAGATCACAACCTATGCATATACATTACCATTCGAAACAAGCTAACAAAAAGTATGAAAATTAGATCAAAACTTTTCTGTAAATTTGAAAACGAAAGAGATCAAAAGGAAAAGTTTTCCGACATGCAAAAATACTTCTTCAAGAACGTCAAAAAGGTTTTACTCGACGATCCGCAGCCGACTGACTGTGTACCTACGCTGGCACATCTCGATCTCGAAGTCCCCAATGTTATGATAACCTTCCAATATGATGATACTGGAAAGCCCGTGAACGTCGATGAAGTTGTTATCATTGATTGGGAGACTATGAGTTGGGTCCCTTCCTGGTATGAGCCTGCTCTTTTTTATGACCACATGAATGGCCACGAAGGTGACATCGCAAAATCCATTTATCGTCGGGCGTTCCATATAATGGGATTCGGAAGTTTACCGACAGCTTTGTATTGGGGGCATGGACTGAATTGTGGGGTTTTCCGCCGGTAGTGTCATAGTCCGTGTAGTTCATACTAAATTAAACCCTTTCCTAGATATACAATTGCAGTGAGGGATGATTCTTCGATAGCTTTCCTGGGTACCTCTTCTTCTCATTGTGTGTGTAATGGCAGTAGCACATCCATAAAAGAAGGTGTGGTATACTTCACCCGGCACAGCTCACATATCATCAACACTCCAGTGGCGGCCGATAATGCTTTTGAGTGGCTTTATGAGAAGGAAAAGATGTTAACGAATCTATTACAAAGGAAGTCTAGTACAAAAGATATTCAGTCCAAAGGATATCCAGTACAAGGGAGATCTAGTACACAAATAGAGATTGAAACGACCAGTTGTCGAACCATGAACACATGTAGCGTGAAAAAAAAGTCTGCGTGATATGCAATACGCAAGGGTGATGACAGAAAAAAGTTTGGAAGTTTACATGATGATTCTGAAGAACAAAATGCTCCTTATTTCCCGACATCCAGCTTTGTCTCGAGCTCTGTGCCTTCACGACTTGGGATATGTGGATATTCATTAGATGATTCCATTATCCGCAGCGTTTCCGCAATCCAGGTTTTCTTGTTCTGTGCATATTTCTCTTTGCAAAGGTTGAAGATGTTGACGCTAAATTGTTGCCTCCTTACACGTCCCAGGGTTTGTATACGCAAAAATGTCCTGGTTCGTTCACACATGAAGTGTATCCTGTTGGGTGGATTGTTCACATTTTCGTTTGCGTTGTGGTTCTCGGTATCGGTTTCGGGTTCTGTTCCGCATACATAATCCCATCATAGCTCATGGGAACTCTGGGCAAAGGTTTGATGTTTGTTGAGGACCGCTGCAGCAGGTAGAACGCCTTCTTTTGAGGTGTTCCGATCGGTGCTTCAGTGATAATCAGATAAAGAAGCTTCTCACGCTGTTAGCTTAGTTTGAGTGTTTCTTTTGAAGTACAAATGTGTGTTGGCACCGCCAGTAATCCAGTTGACTGTTGCGACGATTGCACTGTTCATAGGTTCTTTTCCGATGGCAAGTAAAAAGAAAAGGTACTTACCGTATCCTCGCTTTGTGATTTTGGTTGTCGTTTTTCGTTCTTCCTAATCTCGAGCTTCTGTTCCGGGCCTTGATTTGAGCCTGCTCCACTGGGACAGGTAGAGTTCATGATAGAAACAGATGAAGCCTGCAGCAGAGTTAATGATGACACACAACTACTTCTTTCAACATATTACCTTCTACTAGATGTTGATCGAAATTATGGTGAAAGATGAATGGGGTGAGCAAATGCTTGCAGATCAAAAGAGGGATCGGAAATTCTCCGGGGGGTTTGAAGAAGACAACCATGAAGGTTGGACACAGCGCACCTTATATCTACAGTGAATATAGTGAAAAGAAAACCCTCAATCTCATTGCACAAACTATTTTACCAGGAAGCAATCACAGCGCAAGCACTGAAGTTTGTGGTGGGGCGTTTTCCTTGCAATTGTTTGCTGTAGAATAGAAACCTTCTGCAAGCCTCACATGCCCAAGCCCACTTAACAGGCCCAGGATCTAGTTTTGTCTCAAACAGTGGATTGAGGAATAGAGAAAAAGAGACACCGGATGAAGAGAGTAGGTGGGCTATTCATGATTGTGGCGAGACATGTTGGACCAGCTTCAAGAATCATTGTGCGTTGTTGATAGCTTCAATGGCCGTGAAATCGATGTGCAACAAGCTACCCAAAACCTTTTCTTGTCTTCTTTGGATGTCATGACTTCAAGGGCTTTTCTGCAAGCGTTCAAAGTACCATTGACCCGCTAGTCTGCGTACCTAGGTACATGTAAGCATGCCTCACAAAAGAACCACTGTAGTCTCTGGCCACAACCAACTCGCCCATTTTCTTTGTTTCTTCTGTCTCTTCTTGTTTGCTTATTTTCTTTGATCCGTGTCTAGGTGCACTCACAAATAGAGTAAAACCGAGCGAGAATTGCAACGCCCGAGCAGGGAGTGGGGGGGGGTTTCATTTGGTGGCTTGGTTGGCTTGCGCCGCCGCATGCAGCCCAGTGTCGCTTTGTTTCGATTAGTAACCTAGTGTCCATGTATGACGCAAAATCAAACAATAGTTATTCGAAACAAAGACACCCACTGACCACTCAAACAGATAGATTTGCTGGAAGCTGAGGTGTGCGGAAGCTAAGCAGAAAATCCCCACTAGTGTGCTTGTGGCACTTGCACGTACCTGCCCCGCGCCGCTTCGCGGCGCTGCATAGGTATTTGAGCCCATTGATGTAGTGCATCTTACATACACCCCATGTGAAGAGGTCATGATCAATGCCAAAACGCCTACTGGGTGAAAGCATCTAGAAAATTCTACGGCACAGGTAGTGTCTTCCATTTGGGCTCAGACTGTGTTTCAATATCGATGAGAACAGCCGCTCCCCTCTTCCCCGTGAATCAGAGTAGCTCAGTACCGACATGCGGCCTCTGCTGAGATTGATTCACCCAACAAAAAGTCGCCAGTCAGCAGTCAATATGGTCGCGTTAGGTTTTCACAATCTGAGTATGCGCAAGTCGCCTGTGCGACTTTACCATCCACAAGCGCACCCGACGTTCGCAGCGATGGACTTGTACAAGGTACCAAGTGGAATTTTAATATTTTTTAGTGGATGATTGGGACAGTAAATGAATCATTCGGGTCCAGGCTGGCTAGGTTATGAATCAGGCCCAATGCTGCTGATCATTGTAGCTTTGATTGCCTATACGACGTTTGGTTTTTTTTTCTTTTTTTGGCAGACTTGAGTCACTATGTTACTGCAACATAGTCCGCAGAGTTATGCCCAGATACGTCCCCGCTAATAAGGAAGTCAACCCAATGAATGCTTTAGCCTCCTTCACCAAGCTTTTTGTTTGCAACTGTGCGCAGTAGATGCATCTCGCCTTGGTTTATACTACCTTATTCTTCAAAACTTCTTTGTGGTACAAGATGGCTGTATCTGACCGCTTCAGGCTTGATTCGAGGGTGTCAGTCTTCAATCCGAATTGTCGAGACCCGATTTCCCAGGGCCGAAGACACAGTCGAAAGTGTTTTCCATCTGGGTGAGGGGTACCAGGTAGCATTGATCAAAAATATACTAATGTAGGCAACATCACTGGTACCAGCAGCTTGAGCAATCATGACGATGACTTCCAACGCAGTTGGTACATCCTCGCCCTCAATGAATTCATGACAGAAATGTAGGATATCATACATAAATTCGGGAGTTTTAGGTCTGCGCAGTCGAACAGTGGTGACGTATGTCAAACCGAAGGCATGGGCCATCCCGTTCACTTGCGGATCCAAGACTTGTGAGTGGATTTCACTCAAAAGCAGAAACTCCTGACCGTATATTCATCATTTGGCGTTCACAGGTAGTTCAAATGCAGTGTTCTTGTGCGGAAATAGATGGGAAAGAGTCATGTATACTCCAGTAACTTACTCATGGCATAGACGTAACATCATGATATTCGAACATTTGGATCGATCTTGGAGTCTTTCTCTCTTGATTTCCTTCGGTGCTCATGTGTTCACCATTACGTGCTTTAAGATCTCACTCTTCCAGACATCCAAAAACGACCATCTGACTGAAATTGATTTCTTTCGATCGAGGTCAATAAATCAATACCACTGATATGTCGACCAGGCTGTCCACCCTGATAAAAAAAAGATGGATTTCTTTGCAAGCCACCCATCGATTTTCCTCTCTAGATACTGAATCCTGGAGGCATGGCAGCCATCATTTGTAATATTGTTCGACGAGAATGATATCGACGCGCGAATGAAACCTCTACCGTTAATTTTAAGTAATGGCATATCAACGGCTGCAATTTTCCTTGTTTTTGCAAAACAAAACCCTCTCCAAAACCACTAACGCATGACTATCTACAAACCTTTTGCTCGCTTTGAGGCGGATGCTACCAAAGTCGCACTCTCTTTATGAGCTAGGATGGAGGTAAATTCTGGGAGCCACGATCGCTTTTTCGGTCTCATTTCTAATGCAGCTTCTGTAGGGACCTTTGGAACGCTAAGCAGTATGCCTGGATGCGACTGTGTAGTGTAACTCGTGACACTACTCTGCATTGACTCGATTGTACCATCAGATCCGGTCTGGAGACAAGTGTCTGCATCTGAAAGCGGTTCATGCTCTGGGTGCTCTTGATTGCTGGTAACCATGATGGGTAGATTATCTTGATTGTAAAACACCCCAGCTTCGACAGTATTTCTCTTTCGCTTTTTAAGGAAAGTATTCCCTGACGACCTTGAATTCCCGAAGATGACCGCTCCTCTTTCGGCTATGATTTGTGGCGGAATTGTTGTGCTGATAGCAGAGTTAGAATGTATTTGCTGAAGCCTGTCGCAATTACAGCAGTTCAACTCTGCTTGCCTGCAGCCGGTAAAAAGAACTGAGTCGCCTTGATGCCACTTTAAGCGTGTGGATGTAAGATATTTACGGTTGTATCTGCAACCAGCTACGTCGTAAAGATCTTGCATTGACCGAGTCGAGGCGGCTAGGTAATCTTTCCCCTTTGGGACGTTCTTCGAAGCATAACAGAGGTTGGCATTCCCTTCTTTCGCTGGTCTTATAATATCTTCGAAACCATTGGCGAGAAGAACAAGGGCATCAATGTCGCGCACCAGTCGCGGCCACCCTCCCGTTGTCCTATTCAGCTGTGTTTGCTTTTGACGAAATGGTGATCGTTCTTCGACTACTGCCTTAAACTCGAAACCGTGAAGAACTTCATGAAAATTTGCTTTTACAGGTACGCCAGATGAACTCTTCTCGCGAGTTATGTTTTGATCGATGAGAAATTCAAGCAGAGACCAAATATTCAGAATAGCATCTCTGAACGTGTAGTTATCATCGTCGGACAGGCGTAGTGATTCAAGGGTCGTCAAGACTCTCTTGGCCGTAGAATTCACGTCTATACTCGTGTCCAGGTCGATGCGTTGTCCGTCAACCTCGAAAGGCTCCAAATGATGCTTGTGCTGGACCATGTGAAGCATGACGTTTGATGCAGGGACAAGCCAGGCGCGTTTCTCACCTTGAGCGCAAACCCCAAGTTAGCAAGATTCATTCTAGTATATCGCCATCAAATTATGACTTTTGAGATTACGTCCTCATTCTGTCTCTCGCCGCTACATTCGATCCAATCATAACTTACCGGTATCATAAAGAACCACGGGTGTCTTTTCTGCAGCAGAAACAATATTGCGGTAGGGTCCATTGCGCTGGAAATGACATTTACCATCTTTTACCCCGAATCTGAAGTCCAACGTTGCCGTCCCAAACTGCTGAAAACCCAGAGAACCTCCAGCGCACTTGAAAGATGTACTGGCGTCTTCAGCACCTGAGTAGTAGATGTTTTCGTAGTTGGCCAAGCTGGAGCCTAAGAGGGACTTGGCGACTGTGCACCACCCAACAATTGCACGGCAGCGAGTGATATCCTCAAGGTTGACTTCCTTTAATAATGCTCTCTCACTGCACATGGCTAGTCCTTCGCGATATGACAAGCGTTCATCTGGGTCCCGGCTAGAAACGGCGTGCCATTGGATTATGTCGCCTGTTTTTCGTATGGGTACAAGCATGTGAGAAAACCCTTTCATCACCACTCCACCTTCATATTCAACGGCATGTCGTACCCCTACAATTCCAGCAAGTATCTCCAATGGAATCTCTAGACCGACCTCGCGTTCACGGGAAGGTATGGGAAACCCGGATGCGATGACAGATCCGGAGAACAGCGGAAGCCAACATGCCGTTTCTGTAGTATGTATTGGCTCCAACTGGTACTGCATAAAGACTTCTTCCAGTTCTGCTCCCTCAACGAACCTGGGTTTTGAATAGACTACATCTCCACCACCGAAAGGTGAGGTGCTTAATGCAGAGCCTAACCAGGCAAGTTGCTGTATGAGTTCAATCACGAGATTGGTTTCACTCACCATCGCACTCACTTGGATGATTCCACCCGATTTAATGGTGACCGAAACACTCATATCCCGAAAGTGAAAGACTGTAACCTCATTAACTGTACTGATGAATTAGAGATGACCTTTGAGTGACGATTACCTTTTCTTGGCGCTCCACCAATTATAGAGTCTAAGCAGTTCAAAAGTGCGATACCAGTCTTTGGCCAGACCTTTCCCATGTAATCTGCGCATGTGGTGGCGTGTGCATAAAGCGCTGATCCAGTGATGACTATCACCGATCCTATCGATGGGAAATTTGCACCGTACTGTGTGCGCATGAAACATACTGGGTCCCAATCTACGCTGAGATGGACCCGACTGTATGGCCATAATTCCTTGTGTCGAATCGAGATCTTTTGCATTTCTGAACGATCGTCATAGTAGAATGTTTGCCGCAATTTCAAGGCCAGTGAACGGAAAGCTTCGCCGGAGATCATCATACTCCTAACAGCTTCAAGATCGATGGGTTGTTCTAATTCAAGGTCTTCTTCCATCTCATGATCCTGAATGGTTCTGTCAGTGGCTGAAGGCTTTGTGAAGAGCCCAACACGTTCGGAAAGTGATAGTTGCTGGCCAAGTGCGTGTAGACGTTCGGCTAGTGAAGCTGCAGTTACAGACGATGTAGCCGCATTTTCTCGAACATGATGTGTAATCTTCGGTCTGTAACGTCGGATCAAGGTTGTTGCATTCGCTAGGAGGTGATCCCGCGACATATACGAACCCCCTTGAGCCAGAGCACTTGCACGATCTCTCGACAACTCTAGCGTGAATTGCTTCAATAGTTGTTGTATAACAGTATCGATGTACTCCTGCGTGTTATGTGCTATTGCGTAACTTATCCATTGCCGCGCACCGGACTTCTCGATCAATGTGTCGCCAAAGAACGCGACAAACTCCCGGAGAAAATCTGTTGGAAGGCCTAAAGAGGTTCCAATCGAGTCAATAGAGCAAACAGATGCGGTATCTGTGCCAAGGCCACTGCGATATCCAGAGTCCGAAGGCAATGGGGGGCCAAAAACTTCACCCCAATTCACGGGAGCGAGTGAAAGGTTAATGGTCTCATCTGTTGGTTGATTGTTTTGAAGCAAAGTGCATCCCACTCGAGCATCAATCGCCGAAGCCACGGGAATGGAAGTTGCGTTTTGTGAAGGATTTGACGACATCGGGAGTGACCATGGCCGCGAGCTATCTAGGGCCGAATTTTCGCCGTGGATAGCTTGGGACCAAGATGATATTTGCGGTGGCAGAGGTGGAAACCCCGCTATTGTAGTTGAATCCCGACCCGGGGGCCATAAGCTTGATACGGGTGGTAAGATTACATGAGGGTTTACTGCGGGGGACTCTGCATGACTTTGCTTGGCGGAGTATCACTGACCTTGAACTCTCAGTATGGGATGGATCAGGTTCTAATTCGTTGCTATTATGGCTTAGCGACATCGTATGAGAATCAGATAGGCTGCCCACTGTCGTTCCTGATGTCTTTGCAAGAGATCAATCCTATAAAAAGGTTTCCCGCACCCAGGAAATTCGCAGATCAAGGCATCCTGACTGTGGTGCTTTTGGTGTCGCCTACATAGTGGTCAACGAAGCTTAACAATAGGATTTAGGGGGCTATGGATACCTCAAATGCTCTGCTCGGGTGTATGACTGTGTAAGTGTCAGTCATCGCATATCGCAACTATCCTGGAGCACAAGGATATCCAGTGTGAAGTCAACTTACACGACCGCATTGACAGTTATGGACTTTCAATCCTTTTGTTACTTTACTGATCCTTCCTATTCTAGTGTAGTGGACTCCGTCTGGTGTTTTATCCGAGCTTCTTTCCATCTTGATGTTGTTTTTGGGCTATTTCAAGGGGGAAAAATCGCGAACGAGTCTGTGTAATATGTCTTGAAGTTGAGAAGAGGTGGAGTGAAGTGTTGTGAAAGGCGAGAATAGGCTTGGAAATCACCACACCGCCTGCAGCTCAGCCTGGCACTGCCTCAATGCAAGGAGGCAGAAACAGAACAAGTGACTCTAATCCCCCGCACCGGTGTAGCTGAATCTTTATTCGCCCGCATACCGTGCGCTCCAATTTAGTCGTTTGCGTCTGGGCCGAAGACCACTCTGTATTTTTCCGTGTTCTGTGTTGATTGATCGCGGGATCATCTACTACCTTGATCGATGAAATGGGTGATGAACATGACATGCAAAATGTAAGTATTTAAAACAGCATCAACTGCCACTGAGCAACGCGTCGTAAATGCTCTCCATCAACTACACTAAATTCGCGCATCACGTTTCCTCCCGCACATAATCGAAACTGACATGTAACCTCACTGATTCGCACGTCAAATCATACTAGGATCCTTATTCTCGTATATTCCAATGGACCAGCCTTTCCATATCCAACATTGGCTACTGCTTGCCCAGATAGATTCTCATATTTAATGATTTGACTCCCAAAATACAACATAGAACAGCGACATGAACCAAACCACTCCACAAAACCATCCGACCGATGTATAGCTATTTAGACAAAGATTGACATGCACATCAAACACTAAAAGAGCGGGCCATGCGTGATACAAAAACTAGTGTCGACTGTCGAAGTAATTTACTATATTAGATGGTGGGAAGGACCCACACGTGCGGGGGAATGGCAGATGCGGGTGCTATACCGGTCAATTGGTATCAAGAGATCGGGCCATGCTAGACGGCCGCGTTGGGTCAACTATTACACCGCTTGATTATGCGGTCTCATTCGTTGCGACCAAACAAGTATATATTATCCCTTTATATCTAGAAGAGTACACATTGACACCACAGTGATGAGGTTGAGAATTGGAAGGGAAAACGGCAATATGCCAAATGAAGATTAAACGCGTTCTATAGTATGTTTACCACGGAGTATATGGGTCCGAGGGTTGTATTGATGGCAGACCCTGCACATCTGTCTAAAAGAATTCTACGTGTAGTTGAGGGTACGAAAGTTCAGTTGGAAACGTCGCCGCTGGTATCGGCTTTGCGGGGGGTGCCTTTTCGGAAATCGGCGAAGGGAGCGAAGAAAAAGGCGGGGTGGAAAACGGTGAGGACGATGCATGCGATGGCAATCATCCTAACAGTGGTCAGTAAGCCGGTGCGGTTCTGTTCGAGAGCTGGGAATTGCAACTTACATTCCGTCGAGGATGAGAAACTCTTTCTCTTTGCGCATTAGGGGATTGCCCCACCCACCAGCCATCTCAGGGAGACGATAGATGCAACGAATAAGCACAGTGACGTAGGCAAGTACGAGGATACCGCCGAATACGTAGAGTTTCCTTGACACGGTGCCCTGGGACCTGCTGAGATCGAAAGCGCTCTTCTCGTCGGATGCATGGCGTGTGGCACGGGCTTTGCGATAGCGCCATAGATACGTCACCACGAGCAGACCACACACACTCATGGTAGCGACCTGGAACGCGATACCAGCGAGAATCAGATTGTTTCCGACGTTGACGATGTTGAGATTGTCCGAGCTGCCTCCTCCAGCAGCGACTCCACCGCCAATGGCCTGCATGACGATGGAAGCAAAGTCGCATCCCACAAAAACCCAGGGATAGAGACGCGCTTTCAACAACGAATGCTCGGGGCCACAGTATAAGACGAAGTGCTTAAGGGTGAGATAGATGGCGGCAGCGACGAAGGATGGACCGAGAACGAGACAGCAGATTTGCATCTCGAAGCCATGTCTGTTCCATGGATTGCTGTGCATCAAGACGCGACCGAGATAACCCAGGGCTTCGAGGAGCGTTCCTCCGCCGAGCGCAAGCGTATACGTCCATGTTTTGGCCCAAATGCCGATGCCGAGCGAGCCGAGGAAAAGCAGAGCAAAAAGCGCCAGGAAAAAGGCATTGACTGGGAGATTGGGATAGTAACCGTACGTGGTGGCCTCAAGGGGGCATTGGGGGGTCACTCCGTCGGTGCATGTCCGGTAACTGGGCCGCTCGTGGTTGCGCTGCTCGGCTTGGGCGGGGGCGAAGAATTGGATGGCGACAAAGAGGACTATAGAGTTCAGGGACGTCATCTTTCTTTGGTCTGAGCGAAAACCCAAGCAACCGCCGGGGGAGGCGTCCGGCCGCCTTTTGTATGCGCCATCCACCGGTGCAAAATAACGTTGTCAGCCTTCCGCTGACGCCGCAAGCGAGGTGAGGTTATCAATGATTTTCTCGACGTTTCGTACACCATGCCCAATTGGGTATAGTGAACGAGTAGTGCCAAGTCGGGTAGCTCCTCTGCCGTCTCACCATCATTCACACAAAGGCTGTCATCGATGACAACAAGTACGTTTGCCTTGCCCGCGCCGCTCATCCAATATTTGACACTGAAACAACATCTGATCGTTTTGTCCACCGATCCATGGGAGAACATGGACCGCCTCACAAGATAGCGTTGGAGGTATCCTTCTAGCCTTCCGTACATGCCATCTCGGAGTGCCCACTCTAAGTCGCGCCACAGCTGTGAACGATGTAAACAACGACGTGTCAAGGTACCTACTTCGACATCAATTTTATATATACTCACCATGCAGAACTGATCGCAAATAGTGCGACGTCAACGTGCCGTGCGGCCACTGTCGGAGACGCGGCGAGAAGTGCAGCCTGCTGCCAAACGCTCCTCCGAGGACCGCCTCCCCCTCCAGCCCACTGCAAATCCACCCGAACGTTGCACGTGACCATGTCAACCACCGCCTTGATGATTTCTCCTTTCTATCGCTTTTCGTCCTGTCAGAGCAGCAGTCGCAGAGGCCATTAACATGGACAGAAGATTTGTTTCTAATGGGTCACTTTACGTCTTCGACGTCGTACACGCTGTCTCACCGAGAGGCCGACCGCCACCTTTGGCGTGCCATTGTCCCTGAGATGGCTGTTCCGCACTCTTTTTTGATGCATGGCGTTCTGGCGGTTTCTGCGATGCATCTTTCCCATCTTCGACCTTTGGATAAGAGCAAGTACGAAACACAGTCCAGCTACCACCAAACCCTGGCTACGGCTCAATTCCGAGACGTGTTGAGCAACATCTCAATTGATAATTGCAACGCCGTATTTGCCATGTGTGCCCTCCTCACCCTTATTTCCATGGTCTCCATTGCGCGACGATCAGACGCTCACCTAACCAACTCGTCCTTTGTCGACGACATCGTGCATCATTTCATGCTTACGCGGGGTATCGGCGCAGTCCTCAGCGACCACTGGCAGATAGTTTTGTCCGGTCCGCTGAACGTTTTGAGCAATGAGCGTTTAACGGACCCCGACAAGTATATTCTGCCCGAAGATATCGGAGCGCAATTTCAGCAATTGCGCTCCTCCGTCTTGCCTTCTCTTTGCAAAACCCATGACGCCACTCTCGTGACCTGTATATCTGCTCTCAACGCTCTCGAGACCGTTTACAAACATATGCACTTCTTGCATCCGGACCTTCCTCGGTCCAGACTTGAGGTTGGAGTCGTTTTGCGGTGGATGTCTCTTGTACCTCTCGAATATATGACTCTTGTCAAGTCTTCGCATACTGCGGCATTGGTCTTATTGGCACACTTTGTAATATTGTTCGAGAGTTTCGCGGATGTCTGGTTCTTGCAAGGCTGGAGTGAGTATGCTATGGGTAGAATCAAGGATATCATAGGCGCAGAAGGATTATCGGCATTGCAGTGGCCGTTTGAACGATTGGGAGTAGAGAAGGAAAGGAAGCAGCATGAATAACATTGATTATTGTTGTTTTGTCGGTAAACTCATGCTGTGAATTTCACCTCTGTGTAGTCTTTGTATATAGTGGAAGCAGTCATAATCGGCTTCAGGTTTTGCCATAGATGGACTAGGTAGTATTCGGAGAGAAAAGCCAATCATTCCTGCAACTATTTTATGGATTTATCTCAACACGTTGCTTTAGTCTTAAATCAAGAGTACTCGTGTCCGTGGCCCAAAATGCCGACCCTAACTAAGTAGAGTAATGTTTTAACCGTATTAGACGGAAGCCTTACTACAGTAGGTAAAAATTTGGTAGGTGGGGTGTCCCTTATATGGACAAGAAATTATGGTGCCTATTCGAGATGGTCGCATTTGTCAGCGAATTTCGTGTTACCCATTCATTTACCTCCAAATCAAAGGGCCTCCTCGTCTAAAATAACTTGAACTGCGTGTTAACTCGAAAAACCAGCAACAAAATGACCATCACCGAAGTCGGACGCATGACTATCAAGCCGGGACTCAACGTAACCGACATAACAACCTCGGAAGGGCAAACCCTAACCAGAATCTGGAACTCCCTACTCGCGGCTCCAGGCGGTCCTTTGAGAATTTTCTGGGGCACAGAGATCGAGAATCCACGCAAACTGTGGGCATTCTTTGATTGGGATTCCGTCGAGGATCACGAGAAGTTTGCGAGCTCGTAAGTGCAGTGCATCCTCATTCGTCATCCTTGAATAGACAGATAACCGAGTCAATGGAACCGGGGTTTAGGCATGGTGTCGAACTCACAAAAGATTTACCCAATATCTTCACCGACGGCGAATTCACAAAACACATCGCTGTCCAGCCATACCCCCCTCATGCCCTGTACGCTCCTATTACAGAGGTAATGCTCGCCTACTTCCCTGCCGAAATCGCCCAGCCCATCAAAGACGCAAACACTGCACGCTTCCGCGAGTTTGCGGAAAAGGCGCTACACACCTGCGCCGCAGTGCAGGGCGTGAGCTATGGGTGGGGCGTCGAGAATGATTTTCCCGTTAGGGATGCGGAAGAAGGACAGAAGGGGTCGCTTTTCACGGCGTTGATTGGATGGCCAAGTGTGCAGGCGCATATGGAATTGAGGGAGACGGAGGCTTTCAAGCAGAACGTGGGTTTGGCGAGGGGGATGGAGGGGCTGGTTAAGGCGGCCATGTTCCATGTGAAGTGTGAGAGGCTGGAGAGGAAGCAATCGTAGGTTACGAAACGGTTGATACAGCACGCACATACACACACATGATACTTGCAAAGGTTTCTGAGACTTGGTTGCTTTATTGACATGTTTGAATTGGTGATCTATGAACAGCTTTTCTGAACAAAGTATTTAATTTGGCCCGAGCAATGGCTTTGCTCATGTGGAAAAAACGTACATAATTTGTTAGATTAAGTGATCATGCGAGGAATTGAGGATCATGAACGAAATTTTCAGTTGAGAGGCAGATCATTTGGCGGAGCGATCCCGCCCCACCATAAGACCACATAGAACAGCACTGAGAAGGTAAGGGCCGCCTGTACTACAAAAATCTCAAATTGATCACTATCTGTCTTTTACAATTATCGTCCTAGCTCAAAAGCACAGATGCCCGTGCTTCAATACTTGATAACCAAATCATGCATATGAGGGGGTGCCACCCTCTGAGCGAAAAGATTATCACCTTTAGCAATTTGTTCCCCTTCAAACGCGGTTATGAGCAGCCATGAACGAAAAGTTTCAATCAGTGGGTATCTCCAAAAATAAATCTCACTATTCCATTCAGGTTGACATCGTCCGGAACGACCAAGAAGTGAACGGCAGTGTTCATTGCTCTGTCCAACACTGACTTTGTAACATCCTCGCCGAATAGTAGTGTAGAACGCCCGTACTGCTATGCCTCGCACTATTCGATCATGTCTTATAAAGAAGTTTGGGCCCACTCCTCAGGAAGCGAACGATCAACAAGACCATAGCGCAGGCGGCAAGGCACGAGCCGCAGAATAACTGGACTCCAAGGTACGACCCGGTGCTGTTTAGTATTGCACCCCCCACCGGAGTCCCAATGAGCAAAGCAATGGACTCAAGCGCAAAACACATGCCGAGCCGAGTTCCGAACTCGCTAAAGTCAGTTGTGATAGTCATCATGACTACCGGCACCAGGGAAACAAAACCCCCGGAGAAAAACCCGTACAACGCAGAAAGGGCAATGATGCCAGGAGTATCCTTGATAGCAATCCAGCAATAGGCCAGGGCAGAGGTGATCGATAGGGCCGGGATAAGCATATTAAGGCTCCCCGTGTGATCGGCAACGAAGTTAGGGACCACTCGGCCTACTGTTGATGCGGCATTTAAGATTGCTACAAGATAGAAACCTAAGTTGTCGTCCACGATCTTGCTCTCAATAGCATATGACTGAACATAGACCAAGAAGTTGTAGAAGCCTAGGAAGCCCAGGAAACACGACAAGCAAAAGAGCGTGTACTGAGGTTCTCTGAACGCCGAAATACGCAATAGAGCCCGCTTTTCTTGTGGCCGGAAGCGCATTCGCATGACAGAGACGGAAATGGCGCAAGTCGCAAGCATTATAAAGCTCAAAACTCGAGTCGCCCAAGGAAACCCGACCTTCCCTTGAAGTTGATGGAATACTATCGGGTAGAGAACACCTCCAATACTGCTGCCGGATGCCGCAATGCCGTTTGCAAAAGCTCGTCTCCTCTTGAAATACTGCGGTAACAATGCCACTGATGGCACGAACAGGCAGCCGGTGCCGATTCCGACACAGATGCCCTGCGAAAGCATGATTTGATAATACTCTGTCGAGAAGCTTGTCATAAGCATTCCAAACCAAACCAAAAGACTGCCGATCGGAAGCAATGCATAGAAGTATCCCGCATCGAAGAAAGGTCCGCTGATGACGCCGACTAACATAAGTAGAGCTGATTGCACAGAGCCAATCCAAGCAATCGATGACGGTGACTTATCAGATAGAGTATGCTGCTCGTAGTAGGTTTCGAATACCCCGAAGATGTTGATGATGCCCCTAGCGGTGACAGAGTGAGAAATGGTTTAGACTGAGGAAGCCGTCGAAGTAAGCGGTCAAGATGGGGTGGTGGGTACCATGAGTTGAAGTATAAGAAAAAGGCGCCCAAGACTTGCAGCCATGCTGTGACACCGACATCAAAGTCATGCCCTTCATCCTCACATTTGGTGGTGTTTGGTATGGCTGAAGGATGTGGCCGGATTCTAGATGGACTTTCTTTATCTTTTTCGCTTGGGTTTATGGTGGAAGAAATATTTGGCTCCGTAAAAGAATCGTTGAATGGATTGTGTCCCTTACGATCAGTTTCAGGCAACATCGTTCCTACAGTCGGCAAGCCGGCCTGTAACGTGGTTCGGGTTGCTTTTGTGAATAATCGAAGAATTTCTCCTGTTGCTTCACAGATAGGTTACCGTGAGTTGGAATAGACCTGTGCGATGACGGCAGGCTGTGTCGATTTTTTGCCGACTGTGAGGGCGCGAGAAAGGGCGATATTACATTGTTACGAATTAAGTAAATAAGGTGTTGGGAGTACTACTACTTATTTGCGGTGGGAAATAAAGATTGTTCAGTAATCATTAATATTTAGCTGCTAGCCCTGTAAAGGAGGGAAAGGATAAAGTAAGACTATCCTGGTTCTGTACTAACATATTTTTGTATTTGTTTAAATATGTTCAATCTGCTTGAAGACTAGAAAACAGACGAAAATGCCAGCTTCGTCATTGGAAACGAATTCACTAAGCTCCATTCTTTTGTCGCTCAATCAGCTATAACAACCTGGATTTAGCACTAGCCTAAGCCTCTCGAAGGGCGCGCTAATAACATTAAACTGCGCGGAACTGCGGTAGGGCGCATGTCTTGCGAAGGGCGTGTTTCCATCTATCCACTAAGAGATATGTGGTTTATTCCTGGGGAAAATCTGGAACCGGGAATAATTTCTTCAGCCGCTGGGATAATGTAAGCACTGTCCTACTTCAACGTCAGAGTGCGTGGTTTTCTACGGTGACCTAACCTGTAAACCCAGCTCTTAATACATTCTTCTATGTAACAGTCTAATAGATCCAGTAAACCTAGGGCTAACGACAAGAAAAACGTTCGGGGTACAGTAGATTTTCGTATTCCTGGCAAACTATTGGAGCCACTACCGTTCACATGTTTTCGCAATAAATTATAAAAGGTGAAGCTGACAGGGTGAGCATGACGCCAGCAATGAAACCAATCAAGCTATTTGCTATAAGTAGAAACTTTTGTGTCTAATCGAATTTCAGTTTCTATGTAGTACTCCTGCCAAGAAAAAGGTTATATAACTTTTAGACTATACCTGCGTTTACATCCTAGCCTATGACGCTTCCTGTGACTTTTCTATCTTGAATTGAACCCGCAAACGATTTCTATCAATCGTTTGCGATGACACACTCACACTAATCATGACTTTCTAGACACTAAACACGGAGGAGTGGTACGGCTGACTCTATCAAAGAGTCAGCAATCAAGCCATCGCCCTGTTAGCCCTAGCTTGTATTAAAAACAAGAACACTCTGGATTTTTTGTAGGCCGTATAAAAACTGCGACAAGGTGTTAAAGTGCAACGAATGATTTATGTTCCTCTCCGTTCATCTCTTCCCCCTTTCGTTTGATTTTTCCCAGCAAATCCTCTCAAATGAAGTTGCTCAAAATATTTTCCGTTGTTGTATTTGCTATACAAGGCGCTAAAGCCCAGGTTCAGGCTCCTGCAAATTTTGGAGATGCACCGCCCATCTCCGACACTGATAGAATATACACCGGCGACCAGTCTTCCAATACCATCACAGTGATAAAGCCTTCTACTGGAGAGGTGCTCGGTACCATCTCCCTTGGCGATAACCGCTTGACCAATGTCTTGAATCCCCAATACGTTCGATCCGTCAATTCACACGGGCTGGGGTTCTCTCGAGATGGCAAATATATTGTGTCCTTGAGTGTAACCAGCAATACCGTTACGGTGATTCGTTGTGTGGACAATAGTATCATGTCCCAAACGTTTGTTGACCGTAACGCTCATGAGGCGTTTTTCACTGCCGACAATCGGACTATTTGGGTTGGCACAAGGTATTTTCCCGATCATGCACTCCGAATGAGATATGCTATATACTGAGTCGTTTTACAGAGGGGTCGATCGGATTGACATTGTTGATGGAATCCAGGGGGGTGTAATCGGAACAATTGATAGTTGGGGTATGCAAACAACTCCGCTTACTATCCTTTGCCGAGAGCTACTACTGACAATGTGGTAGGAGGACCAAGCAAAGTTTTGTTTAGCCCAGATGGGAAAACTGCATATGCAAACCATATACGCTCCCCGTCGATTTCGGTGATTGACGTTCAGAGCCAAACAGTCATCCATAACATCACGGGTTTGGCCGATACCTTTTCTTCCGATATGATGATCTCGGCCGATGGGCTGCGGTTGTGGGCTGCGCACAAGATGGTTGGCAAGGTTTCCGTTATTTCCCTCACTCAGCGGAAGGTCATCAGCATTCTCGACACGGGCCTGGAAACAAACCACCCCAACTTTGCGGATATCAATGGAACGGTTCACGGTTTTGTGACGGTGGCTGCTTTAAATCTTACCAAAGTCTACACGCAACCAAATCCGGAGATGGAGCCGGTCTATCTCACCTCTATTGTGGCTAGTGGTATAGAACCACATGGCCTATGGCCTAGTCCGGACAATACTCACATGTACGTTGTTAACGAACACAGTGACACTGTTGACTTTGTGAATCTATCAACAATGACTATCGAAAAGACTGTCAATGTTGGGCAAGAGGGCCAGGCGTTGATCTATGTGGCAGGAGCTGTTCCAGAAGATTCCGGCACTGGAACTAAGGGCCTAGGCCGTCAGGGGCTCTTTTCGGAACCTAATCTAAACAACATAATCATTGGAGAACGAAGAGGCAACAAAACCTCTACTGCACTAATCACCGTCAGGCCTCAGCTGGGACTGGACATGTTTCAGGTTATTGGACGGGACTTGGAGTTGAACGCGACATACACTATTTCGGGAAGTTGTTTGCAATGTAATGGGCTTCAAATACCACTAGTCGAGTTCTCGGCGAGTGTACCGACAAATGGAGACTGTGGAACTGCGCCACAAGTCCTTGCGTTTTTCAAGTTCAACGGCGTCTACGATATAGGCTCCTTACAGCTGCGAAAATCTTGACGTGACGACAGAAGAGTCTTGAAGCGCAGATTGTACGCACGTATCTTAGTGGAACTGAATACATAAACAGTTATCAATGGTTTCAAACCGTTCCTTCCCTTCTGATAGTGTATACCCTGCTCACTTACTTCACTCCAAGCGGTATGCCTGTTCTCCAGATTCATTGCATGGTGAGCCGTATAGTAGCTGCAGCGATTGATATGCACTATCCGTCGAAGCTTCTACGGGATAGTACTTTCTTATATTGAACTTGGGAGGTGTGAAACCCTAACCCTGCGGCTTAGGATGGCTGATCAGCGGTTTTTTCCTCACCTGAACTTCCACGCAGTTTTCCAGACTTGTGGGATTTTTCTGGGACTTGATTGGGTCGTGCTATTTCCCGACGAACGCCGACATATCAACCACGTCATCCTACCGAAACTCGTCATAGTTAGGGCGCGGGATGGACTTTATAAAACACAAATTAAAAGCACTTTACACAAATCAGTCTGCTCACTTTCCCAGCTTCCAAAGAATGACGATCGATGCAGTAATTCGCCATGCTAGGCGCGAAGGTTTGTTCACAGATATAACTAGGCGTTCACGTAGCTAATAACAAATACTCCACAGACGTAACGATAATACTAGAGTTTATGCACGCAACTGCGGCGGAACAGAATGTTGCGCACGCTGTCAAAGCGACTGAATCTGACCTATTGGCTACCCTTTCTTTTGACGTCGCGGACGAGGGTACGCAGGGATGCCGCAACGCCGTTGGAAAAGCCTTACTAGCCGTGGCCTCGGAGGGCAAGGTTGTCGGCATGGCAATATACTTTTTTACCTATGTGGCGTGGGTCGCGAAACCGGGGGTTTGCCTAGAGGACTTGTTTGTGCTTCCCCAGTACCGGCGCCAGGGTTATGCTAGGCTTTTGGTGCAGGCAGTCGCAAATCAGGCCAAATCTTCTGGCTGTGAAAGAATGGAATGGCTTTGCTATAAGGAAAACCATCGCGCTTTAAACTTTTATGCAAGTCTCGGTGCTAAAGAGATGGACAATTTAGCTATCCTCAGATTAAACAAAAAAGCAATAGTGGATATAACGAATGCATAGCTTTACTATTAATTGAGGAGTGATACGTCTATGAGATTAACGAGATTTTTATTTATGGATGCTCATACTCTGTGATGTTCAAGTCGTAATTCATCTATTGATGCTCCCCCGTAGCTGATCAGCGCGCTGTTTGCTCATGGCTTCTCTCGTAGTTTACGCGCAGAGCTTCCAGGTACATAGATATGCTACATAATCTCCGCGTGCATTAACGATGATAGTAGCTTAAACGTGGGGAAGAATTAACTGGTACTCCCTGCGGCTAAAGCTAGAGAAATGGCAACCCTCCGATCTCTGCTGTTAATTTGTATCAACGTTTCCAGGAATGGAAAAATCTAACACGCTCGTGGAGTCGTTGCTGAAGGTTCTCAGACCAGCCAGTATGTCAAATGCGAGGGGAGAGCCCGAATGGTTCGTAGGCATAATAAATCGATCTAAGTTACTTTCTTCGTCTTGGAAGATACTAGTAAACGTGCTGTCTATTGTTGGTAGGAAATCGTCGAATTGGGTATTATCCAACTGATTAAATGGCAGTATCGCTGGAAGAGAAGATATGGTACGACTCGATGAGAATGAATTGCGGCGAAAGCGTTCAACAAGCAAATCTGCTTTCGCTGAAAGATGGCGAGCAATATCGGCCGCAGTCAAGGCCCCCTCGAGATGATGGGGAAGCATTTCGAGCGTTTTAATTGCTGTACTCACGGATTCCCGCGCTGATGATGATTTCGAGCCCGCCGGAAAGGCAAGAATATACCCGATGAGCGATAGGAAAGCGTTCCATTGCCAAGCGAACACACGAGGCCAGCGGTGCAAATAGTCGGTCTCGCTCATTGTTTGGTAAATGATCCTAGTTATTTGTACGGCGTGGTTGACACATGAAGCGGCATGTGTCAAAGCGAGGGGAATAGACTTATCATCATGTTGAGTGAAACATATGAACGGGCGGTATGAGATCATCAGTAAGTCATGGTATTCGAGCTCCAGGAGAACGCGTTGGCGTGAAATCCAGGAGGGTATCGTAGGATCAAACTCAAGAGCAGAATCGCTAGTGGAAAACGGTTCTCCATGTTTTCGCGCAGTCTTGAGTATACTGGGTGTGTCTTGAAGCCAGCTTCGCATGTAGGCAACCTTCATCGTAAGAATCTCTGCGCATGCTTCTAGAACGCTGGGGTCATAATACAAGTTGTCATGCGACCCTTGACTGAGGACTTCGGCACACTTGCGGTAAAAAGTGATATAAGTCGCCCGTGTTGCAAGGATGAGTCTGATGTAGTGATCCAAATATGACGTTATCTCGACGGTATAGTGGCGTGAATATGGCGAATCATTCGAATCCAACAGTATGGAACTGTCGTCTGGTATATTAACTGTAACCATCATGATATTTACGGCCAGCGGTCGTCCTAGCTCCATAGCCAGACGTATCTCTAACGAGTACATTGCCCACCAAAGGCGCCTTCGGATATTTTTCTGAGGAACAATCAAATCCTCATCTGGCTCTAAGTGTAAGCCAAGAATGATGCCGGTTCGAATGCCCATGGCCAAAACACTGTGGGCCATGTTCCAGTATGAAGCGTTCAAAAGCCATATAGCCGAAAGCAGGTGACTTTGAAAGGTTTGAATGGAAGGTGTCTCCAACTCGTCTGCAAGGAGGGCACGGCAGCTTCGGTAAAAAGATTGACCCGCGATCGAACCGTTTAGTGTGTCAGAGCTGTTTTCGAGCCCAAATCGGGTTTGGCAAGCACGAGAGTCACCACTAGACTGCATCGCAAGCGCCATCACGATATCTACCAGTGCAGAGGGCCTGCGGTAGCTATCGAGTGTTTCCCACAAACATTTATGGGACGTTTTGAACTCTATTTCATCGATGATAGGGAGTGCAATTTGAAATGAAGTGAAATATATGTCTATCAATTGCTCCTCTTGAAATCGCGATAGAATAGCACAGTCTTCTGGGGAGTGAGGTGTCATAGGATTGCGCGTCTGGTCGTTTCGGCCCATGCTTACAAGCTTTGACAAATGTCGATTTCCGGGTAGCTTGGGGCTATTAGAGTGACGATTTTGGAAAGCAGACTCAAGATAGGAGGTTATCTGGTGCGTAAAGTAAACAGAAGAAGAGTATCCGTAGCATTGGTCGTCCGATTGGGACGTTGGAGTGCGGACGAAGTCCCAATTATAGAATTTCCTGTTACCACCGTGCTGTTTCAGAGGATCGAGGTTTAATGGAAGTGATGAAGGAATAGGGCGCTCTGAATTTCCCTCGTTGATCGTGCCGTCGGTGATACTTGCATCGCTCAGTTGTCGCTCAAGCTCTTTCACCCGCAATCTGAGCTTCTCAATTTCCCTGAACAATGTTTAGCTGTTGCATCCCAAATTTGCAAATAATGACAGACTTAATAGCAAGTGGATACGTTCTGACCTCCTCAGTACCCTTTTCGTGGGCATTCCCGTTGCTACATTTTCTACCCCTCGTCCTACAATTCGTACAGGGAAAGTGGGGGTCACATTTTATGCGTTGCGTACGACACCATACACAAGCTCGCGAGACCTGCTGCCGCTTAGGTCGACTTGAAGATACAGAAGTCGCATTCCGTCCAGGTGAATGTTCGACTGTAGAGCCTAGTGCCGCAAAATTCGTAAACATAGTGAAGTGGTGCTGTGTCGATGTTCAAGGCCGTGGTGCGCGGCGCGTGACAAGCGAAAGTGTCGCTAATAGAGGGAGCACGTGTACCGAACGTATGATAGAAATACACTAGTTATACATCAATGATGTAGGTAAGGTCAGTCTACTAGTAGTGCCGATAAGATTATATGCTGATGATCCCGTACCAAGGTAGGGTTTTGCAGATAGAATACACGTACGTTAAGCATATATCCGAACAGCAACACTTGTGATAAAAGAAAAGGAGGGGTACAGTGCCGGGGTTGGCAGGCTAGAACCCACTGAAATGAGACCGTGCAGGATTAGGTGATGGACACCACAATCTTGTAATGCTTTATAGTGGGGTTTCCGTTAGGTGTGAAAAGACGAAGAAGGTAATTAGAGATAAGCACTAAGGCTAAACCTGTATCGCGAAGCTAAATAGGCACGCGCTGCTCCTGCTTTATAGCCCAGAACGATGACGGTTATAAACTAGGCATCAAATCACTGGAATTCCCGAACTACTCGATAGCTGAACGTACCTACATAGGCAAATGTGCACAGGCTTGTGATGACAAACAATGGCTTAGTCAATTTCTTCAGATATTACCCTAAAGTAGTAAGCCCCATTGGACTTGGCGAATGCCTTACTTCTTGGGTTAAGATGGTTAAGACTTACGTGATATTTTAGTGCTATTGTTCATGTTACTACCTAGGTAATTGCATATTGAGAAATACAAGCGACAGAAGGACATTGATTTATACGTGTTATGTTTGATTTGCCGACCAAAGGAACCAGGAGAAAATAGATCTTGCTCTGCCCACCTTACTCAATTTTCATAACTAGGCGGCCCTTTACGTGTCTATCCGCATAAATGTCCGGAAATTTTACCACATCTTCAAGAGGATGGGTTGTGACATGCGAGCGGATATTGAACTTGGAAGCTGTCTTCATCATCTTTTCTAATCCTTCTGTGGTCCCAACGAGAGACCCAATAATCGTTAAATTCTGGAAAACCAAGTCAAATGCATTGAACTTGAAGCCGCTCGGAGGAAGCCCCAAAGGAACAGCCTTCCCAAATGGACGTAGAAGCTTCAGGCTCCATTCTGCGACTGGAACGTCATCATTACAGATGATAGTGGCCGCCAGGCCTCCCTTGCCAGCCCAGTCTTTGATTTTGATCAGTGTCTCCGGATCGGCAGGATCGAGAACTAGATCAGCTTTCAAGGTCATCTCGGTCGCAAGCTCGCGCCCTTCCGAGCGGTTGTCTATAGCCACCACATGGTGGCCCGCTGCTTTCGCGAATTGGATGGCCAGTGACCCCAGACCTCCAATGCCAATCACTCCAACCGGCTCAGGATTTTTTAATTCACATCTCGCCAAGCCTTCCCACACTGTGTTCTATAGTGAGCGTTAGCCTCGCGTTTATAGGCTGTTGGGTGAGTGAAGCTACTCACCCCAGCACACATCAATGGAGCAGCCTGCTCGAAGGGGATCGTATCAGGCAATAGCACTGCCGTGTCTGCATCACCCACCATATATTCCGCAAACCCTCCGTCGTTGGATAACCCAGCAATCTCTTTGTCTTGACAATGTCGGATATCGTCATAATTCTTGCAACCCCAGCACGCGTGGCATGCGTGGCGGAATAAGTTGACACCAACCCTTTGGCCCACTTTCCACTTGCTCTGAGCCTTTGACCCTACTGATGCAATGGTACCCACGGGCTCATGAGACCCAATCACGGGAGTTGGCGACCCGTAGACACCCTCCCATACTTGGTAGTCTGTGTGGCAGAAACCCGCCGCAGCGATCTTGACGAGAATGTCATTATCTCCGATTTTAGGGACAAGGACATTGTTGAGCTGGTACGGTTTTTTGTACTGGTTGATATTTAGTGTTGAGTTCACTTCTGGGATATCAAGAACAAAAAAACGCACTTCAATCAGCTGAACAGCTTTCATTGTCTTTGGGATTTCGGCAGCCATGATGAAATGTTGATATTACTCTCACAAACTGAATATTATTGAAGATGCTATTGCAGATTTCGACAACCATTTTATATATTATGTTACACTTACGTTTATCGTTGTGGCAAATGTAAGATGTGACATTTTCGGAACCTCGGAGTTGTTCTCATCTACTTATTCACTCATATTACCCCAGTCGATTGAAAAAAAGATGAGGGTGAGTCTCTCGCGAGCTCGGAGTCTATCGCAATCAGAGTATGACAACATGGGTTCCACCGGAGTCTCGGAGTCCTTTTGGGGCTTAGCGCGCAATAACGCTTGACTCGACCATGATTCACCTTAATAAATGTTACTCATCTCCACAGCATAATTCACAGAAGTCCATTCTTTGCCGTCGTGAATATCTATCTTATCCACCTGCTTGTAATGATTTTTTAAGTCAACTCCAGATTCACTTCAGACATCATCAAAAATACTATTCAATTGAGCTACCAACTATGTCGAATTCCACCGCAAAATCGCCAGTGGTAATCACGTGCCTCTACCCCAGAGTACCCGACTTTTTTTTCAACACCGACTACTACCTCTCTTCACACATTCCGTTGGCAAAACAACTCTGGGGGCCCTTTGGCATGGGTCGAGTTTCTGTCGCTGAAGTCACAGGGAGCTCAGACTATGCATACAATATTACGATGGAATTTAAAGATCTCGAAAGTTGGGCGGCGGCGTTGGAGGACGAATCATCTCGGCGACTTGGGGAAGATGGAAATAACTTTACTAACGCTAAACCTCTGTTTATTGCTGGACACATCATCGGATAAGCATTGACCAAACTGGGTGGGAGGAGAGGAAAATCCTTGTATCTTAGACACAACTACCTAATTTTAGGATTTGCGTGCATATTTTCTATACAAGTCATCATCCTGGACAGGTGCGACTAGCCGCAATACAATGCGCCTTGCGTCATTCTCCTTCCATGATCCTCCTGGCATCCTACTCGCTATGACAAGCCACCATAAGGAATTGATCATGCAGTTATTGCCGATCCCAGATAGCCACATGTTGGAAATGCTAGTCTCAGTGACTCTTATTCCCATTCTGTCGAGGGCTTTCCATAGCTCCCTTCTTCCCCAGAATCGGTTTATATATAGTCGGGGTTCAGGAATCCCTGAATCCATCATACAATGTATGAAGAATACCCACTCCTCCTTATCTGCAGTGTCTTTCTTGAACAAAAGACCTGCCCAGGCGTGCCCCGCCGGCTTATCCGACAGATCAAGTTTTTTGAACCCTGTCCGTGTAGCCAGCTCCCCAAACAAGAACAATGTGCCTTTCTTGCTTGCAGCGTTTGTCCTAGTCTCTTGGAGGAGCTCTTCAATAGTGGCACCCATTTTGTCGGTGACTTCTCGCGAAATCCCTTCTTTGGCACTGAAGTCATCTTTGTCTTTCTCATCTACAAAAGACACCCGAATGGGGAATACATTCCAGGGCACTGAATCAGGGGCTGTCTCTTGTAGCTTCCCCAGGACAGTATGGGTAGCGTCCCCGTTCAAAGTGGGATTTATTGTGATCCCCCCCAGCGACAAATACGGACTGGCATCATTTACACGGCTAGCGTCCACGTTGAGAGCTGCTAGAGATGAGCGCACTGAAAGGCGCAGTTGCTTCACCTCCTCTTCAATGTTTTGTACCTCCATTTTTTTTTTTTTTTTTTTTTTTTTTTTTTTTTTTTAGGCTTTTAGAATTCTTTCTTGGCAACGATAGAGAGGACCTGCTCATCATAATAGTATATGAAACTTGAATTATATACATAAGTCCACGCACTCATATTGCGTACATTGTTTTATCTTGTTGAGTACATTGTTAGGAGTCAACCTTAGATGACTCAACAATGTATAGGTAGATGCACAAAAGGAGCACTTTGGTGATGTATGGTGGTGGAAGCATCATTTCGACAATGTATTCTTCGCCTGTACACCGCATCAGTTCATTTCGCGTGCGTACAGAAGGATTCTGGCAGGAATCTAGGGAATTTACAGTATTACTTACGCAGTTCACGATTGATTCTCCAATATTTTGGGATAATAACAAGCTAGAACTATTTTCCGACACGGAAAAGAGAAGCTGTGCTTCATGTCCTCGTTGATATGCTCCACTGTCCTAAAATTTCCGGTTACAGTGTAATCTCGTATAGCCTATATAAAAAGAACAAAATATGTCATAGCAAAGTGAATAAAATCAACTTCAAAGTTGACACAGCAAAAAAGTTGAAAAGACATCGACGGCTAGGATGTACACAGCATTAATAGACCATACAGAAACAAAACTTTTATTGCCTTGGCTAGCATATTTCTATGTTGTGCCGCGCTATTCATAAGTTAGGAAAATATCGGTGATGCTTTGATGTGGGCAATAACTTGACGGGGGCATATATATACGCCTCTAGATAGATAGCCGGGGTTAGTATGCATCAATCATTTGGGAAGAGAGACAAAACTACATACCCTTAGGTAGCAAACGCAGGGAAAACCAATGAAGTCATGATATCAATAAACCAGCGTCGTGTCTATATGTTTGCTGAAGCAGTGCGTGACCCATTCGTTGTACAACCGTCTTATTTGCTTCTTCTAAAACATAAACCTATTACAAGGACACCTAACCAAATTTAACCAGGTACATGTAGTGCTATAGCACATAATATTATACTATGTAAAATTATGATTCTAAGTCGATCATCTTCGTACATTACTTTGCTCGGATGGAAGAATCAAGTCCCTCTTATTCCTATATTGTGAATAGAGGTTACCCAGACATACCTACGTCACTGCTATGTTGTTCGCTACAGAAAATTTGAAAAGGTAGAAGAATCAGTGTTGTAAGGGAAGCGTTAGATCAAAAACTCGCATACAATAAAAGCAGGGGGAAGAACACTCTAGAGCTGCGTTGTGCATTCTTGTCTAGAATTTAGCGGTATGTAACACCGTATGATTTGCTATGCTATATGAAAGTCTTAATTGGTATGCCACATATCATATTAATGTCGAGCTAAAAGAAGAAAATTGCTTGCGTGATAATCATCCTAGATACCGGTTCCCGTTGTTCCCTTTACAAATCTTAAACTTGACCAAAGGCAAGGCCTCAAGATGGGAGTTTATATCCAACTGCTTGTTGCTTTATATAGCTGATACTATTGTGAACCTATTTAACATTTCTTTTAGTCGGAACATTAATGCTACCTAGAGATGTGCAGACAGATATCTGAAGTAGTGTGCATTTCACTTAGAATATATGGTCTAAGTAGAGCAACGCACAGCGGCGTTCTCAAGAATTCATATAGTCGGTAAAGAAATCTACTCAGCCGATAATCACGACGGAAAAAAATATCATTTGTTCGAGATCGTCTATTTTCCCTTTCCGGAATTATGCCAAAAATATATTCTTGGCAAGTGTCACAGCTACGTACTCTGGTAGGAATTTAACTCCGAATCATCCAATCAATCCTTGATTTTCAAATACTTATTGCGCCTTGAGTAGTAATCTCACGTTGCTGTTCAACTAGTGGCACAAACTGAAACCACCCAGAGACAGTGATCTTCAAACTTCGCTGCGCCATAGGAGCAACGTCATACATTCTAGAAGTAAGCACTAACAAAACACATATCTGCGTCAACAGCTGATTCAGAAACTCCATAGTACCCTCGTAGCCCGTCATCCCCTTATATTGCAATGCTGACCCTCTCATACACACAGAAACCATGGCGCAGTACGCTTCAATGGAACAGCAGGAACTTCTTTCAACAATGTCCACGGATCCGAAGCCCACCTTCCTCGTTGATCGTAGTGGGGCCAATACTCCCACTCGACTGGAAACTGCTTCGTCGCAGACATCTCCGCCAGGAAAAGATCAAACTACACATCATTATAATGACGCCAAGGAATGGATATCCGATATCTTAGCATGGTTTATGGGGACTATCATTTTGGCCGCTATCCTAACGATCATGGTGGTTTTCCACAATAAGAATTTGTCGCAGTGGCATTCTGATGTACAAATCACCACCATGGTTGCTTTGCTATCTCAGATTGCGCAATCTGCCTTTCTGTATGTCAATCCCTACTCGGAGGGTGGTATGATACGGATTTTCAGGAGCTGACTTCTTCATCTAGTATCCCAATCGAAACATGCATTAGCCAGCTCAAATGGTCATGGTTCCGGGAGCGCAGGAATACTATCAACCTTGTGCACTTTGACGAGGCAAGTCGAGGTGCAAGAGGTGCAATCAAATTACTCTTCACCTTATCGAAAATACCGTAAGTCGGTATCTACTGAGCAAGCTGCAATGCAATCCTTTCGTTTGTATTAATCGGATACTAGGAGACTAGTTCACATTGGAGCTCTCTCCATAGTGCTGATGATCATGTTTCAACCGTTTTTCCAACAAGCAATCAACATAACTCTAGAAACTGTCGAAGTGCCAGAATCCCAAGCGATGATTCCCCGTGCCGTTTCCTACCAGCCTCCCCCGTCATCCAATGTCTGGAACGATGATTATCTTTACCGTGGATCAGGCAACGGAGCTGACCTCTATCTTTCAAGTATCATGCTGTCTTCAATGACATCCACAACAGGAATCCAAACACCTTCCAATGTGCCCGCCAGCTGTCCTGCCGGCGAATGCTCTTGGTCTGATTATACCAGCCTCGCTCTTTGCACGTCGATCTCGAATATCACTGCAGATCTTGTGTATCAATCCACGCGTACCTCACAAATGATTACCTTACCAGGCATCGCGAACATAGATGAAAGAATATTCCGTACCATGTCGTTGACAACTGTTTTTGGAAACGGTAGAGAGACTCTCGGTTATTCAGGTCAGCGCGCCAACCTCAGCACCCTGGCACTGAACAATACCAGAAATTCCATCCAAGATTTAGCACAAGTCTACCTGTCTTACTACGACCCATGTCTAGCAGACAATTCGACGGCGTACAAGGGCAAAGAGAATTGGCGGGCGGTCAAAGCATCCATCGGCCTGTGTCTGCAAACTTTACACACCAACTACAACTCGTCAACCAACACATCCATCGTATCGTCTCATAGAGATGTGTCATGGGAAACCCGGAGAGACGCCTTCAATATTTCTTCCTGGCATGCGAGCCACCCTTCTGCGCCCGGCGACGATTTTTCTATCCTAGAAAAGACAGCTGATTATATAGGGGGGCAGCTCGCCATGCTCTTCAACGTTTCTGCTTCATCGGTACCCGGGGGAGTAAATTACCTCTACGGGTCGGTTGCCGGGACAGCTGTCACGAACGACCTTTATGGGCCCAACCCGTTAGTATGCTCAAATAGTACACAGAATGGACTGAATGGATTCACGAGAAGAATCGACAACGTGGTGAACAGCATCAATAACGGGTAAGTACTTGACAGTTCCGACTTGGTATATCGGTAATCTGACTTCGCAATCAAAGGTTTCGCACTGCCAGCAGCAGCGTTACGGTGAACGGCAAATCATTCGAGAATGTTCAACGGATAAAAGTGAACTTCTGGTTTCTGGTGCCCCCTTGTGCTCTTTACGTACTTTTTACGGGCTTTCTAATCGCCACCATCCGACACACAGCGAATATGCCCTTGTGGAAATCGTCCCAGCTTGCGGTTCTTTATGCCATGAGCAATCCGGAAATGCTAGCAAGCAAGGTAGAAATGGAGGAACGAGCAAAGAAAACCAAATTGAGGTTGTCTAGAAACCACTGGCAACTCAAACATGATTGAGGCGTATTTGGCTGAATTCGTCCAAGTAAATGTCGCTTAGATACAGGTAAAGAAGAACAAAAAGACAATTCTGGGAGGGACACGAACCTAGCCCTGGAGTTCTGGACTTTGATGGTGCGCCATGGTCTGAGCACGCCAATATGTTGCGGCTCGACTTACCCAACGAACGGGAGCCGGCCATTGGCGGTCGGCTTATACTGATATGACTGGGTTCCCGGATCTGAAATGCTCCTGCTTATCGGTCTCAGTTGGGGGTCAAGACGGAACAATTCGCTGTCGTGAAGCGGTGCTCCTTGACCGTTCCCTAGAGTATCGTGCATGGATGCGCATTGCGGGCAGTGCGGACAGTGCGAAAAGCTTCTTCATTACATTACCACCCGCTCAATATCCAAGAGTCCTGTTCACCAGGCTTTGGATGTTTGTTGTGCGCAAATTCGGCGAATTAGGAAGAGATGGAGTGTCATCCCTATGCAAAACCAGTTTTGTGGTCCTCGTGTTTCAGATATACAAAACACCAACTGCCTTCTACCACGTACAAGTCATGTCAACACTAGGCAGTTGATGCTACAGGGGTAACAAGGTCCACAGATTGCCAACGCTGCTGCACCGGTCCTCCGGCGACAAACCTTTGATGATGACGCCCTACGATTTAGATGAACAATGTCTCTGATAATCTTCCGTAATGCAAAATATCCTGATAAGAGGCACTACCGTGAACAACGTATTGCCAATTTCCTGCCATTAATCTAATAGAATGGAATAATTCGAAGAGAACGAAAGGAAACAAACCTTAAACTTTGTTTACCCGCAAGCGATAGGTGCTCCGAAATACAGAAAATCTTCCACGGGAGGGCATAGGGACGGTGGAGATGGCCGGAAAAATGTTGCGAGTTCCTCCGAAATTCAGGATACGCCAAGCAACTTGTGAGGGTCTCATGTTTCAGACTAACCGCAACGGTACACACCCAAGACGCGATGAAATTGACCAGGAGAAAAAGAGCGAGCGTTGTTCAATGCGTCGGCGCCTAGTCGTGGTTCTTCTCGCGATTCTTCTGCTTCTAGAAGTGAGGTGATGTCAAGGGCCGTTGGGGCGAAAACCAACATCCACCGCTGAGCTGTAGTGCCTGTCAGTGAAACAGATAACCGCCGTTGCTTTGGTAGGCGCTGCAGGTACACTGCAGAGTCACGACGCAGCTCTTCGCGCGCGAGTACATGTTGTCGTCGCAAAGGGCAAAGCCTTTCACGCATACCTAGGTCATGTTTGATCCATTTTGACCTTTTCCAGATAGCTTGGATGCGACTCGCATTAATGCTAGGTTCGGCATATTGGCTGCTAAGCGATACGTGATGCCTGTTGACTAGCTACCGCATCTCTGGAACTGGTGAACACACGAGCCAGAGACTCCACAACCCCTTTCAAGACACCATGCATGTTGTACAGGACGGATACCTCGGCAACAGATTGACCGGGGAGTCGTCTAAAGTATACTCTGCTCAACTTGTTCGCTGTGCTCTGATCGGTCGCTGTGTTTCCCAGGCCTCGATGCTGGGTTGTAACCAGCAGTTAAATGTGGGATTGTGACACTATTGGTCTTACTGAAAAAACTTTGCATCGACTAGCCGACGCGACAGTATTCGAATGCATTGAAACCCCGAATTGTGAAAATGGATACCCATCGTGCTGTATCACTACGTCTTGTTTCGCGAAACTTGGCGTAGCCCCACGCTCAAGCCAAACAAACAATCTGACCATGGCAATTGGTGATTACCCACCAAATATCAGTCGTCTTTCCTATCCGTGCATTATGCGGCGCATGGCGGCATGAAGCGAGGCGGGAGCCAAGAGGTTCGTTTCTCCTATCGGTCGCCACCACTGGGCGTCTGAGACACAGGGGCATGCCAGAACTCACGTTGTGGTAAGGTGGAGAACAATAAACTAAGATTAAACAAACCCATCCAATGTTTCGTCCAAGCCCTTGGTGTAAGCTGAGGCCTACGGCGCTAGAATTCCGAACGCTTGACGGTACTTTGTATAAATCGTAGCAAGAGCACCTCAACTTGAACACCACCACCAGCACAGCTCTTCAGCTTTCAGTCTTACCTTCGTTTTTACACACTCTTTTTTTTCAACACCTTACCTTCGTTTCAAACACTCTCGTTTTCTGGACAAAATGAAAGCCTCTTTCGCCGCCATCGCTGTCGTTGCACAGGTTGCATCAGCTCACTACTCCTTCGATACCGTCGTCGGTCAGGGCAAGTCTTACCAATATGTTCGTGACTTGACCCGCCCTACCAAGTACAACCCCATCAAGTTCTCCACGAACCCTGCCGCCGATATCCGCGACAACTCCTACGCCGACAAGGGCACCGACATCGTCTGCAACCAGGGTGCTTTCTCCTCCGCCGGTAAGACTGAAGTCTTGGAGGTCAAGGCCGGTGACAAAGTCAGCCTCAAGGTTGCCGTTGGTGCCAAGATGGGTCACCCCGGCCCTTCCCTGGTCTACATGTCCAAGGCCCCCAGCAGCGTGAAGACCTACGATGGCTCCGGCGACTGGTTCAAGATCTTCGAAGACTCTGTCTGCTCTGAGACTGCCGACTTCACCAAGGATGCCTGGTGCTCTTACAACAAGGACACCATCGGTGCCACCATCCCCAAGGACACCCCCGATGGTGAATACCTCTTCCGCGTTGAGCACATTGGTGTTCACCGATCCCACGTGAACCAGCCCGAGCACTACGTCGGCTGTGCCCAGGTCAAGGTCACCGGCGGCGGTAAGGGAACCCCCGGCCCTATGGTCAAGTTCCCTGGTGCCTACAAGTCTACCGACGAGTACGCCAACTTCAACATCTACAGCGGCCACAAGGCCTTCAAGATCCCCGGCCCCGCTGTCTGGAAGGGTGGCAACTCTGGCGGCGCCACTGCCGGTGCTAACGACGTCGAGGAGGGCAACAGCACTACTCCTGCTCCTGCTGCTTCCGCTGCTCCTTCGGCTGCTCCTTCTGCTGCTCCCTCCGCCGCTCCTGCCCCATCTTCCGCGCCCGCTCCCGCTCCTCCTGCTAGCCAGCCTCCTACCGCTGGCTGCGCTGCCCTCTACGGCCAGTGCGGTGGACAGACCTTCAAGGGCGCTTCCTGCTGCTCTGCTGGTGCCTGCAAGGCCATGAACCCTTACTATTCCCAGTGCGTGTAAACGCATCTCGGAGACGTCTGTACGAAATTTGAAGTTTGCAGTGCTGCTTCAAGTATGGAAACCTGTGTAGCTGTCTGATGCGCTACGATTGTTCTTGTATATATATTCTACATACTTTGTGATCGGGTTTGCCTGAGGCTGCCCACACACCATGGACACCTGTGCTTGTAGCAACATGGTGGTCTCCAAAATTCAATGCCTTTGTATCCAAATATCTCGCTTTCTGTCCCAGTGATTGTTCTGCACATCCATACACAGGGATGTGCATAAAGGTCATTGCCTTCGACAATCTGTTTGCTGTTTCCTGCAATCAAGCTGATTGCGGGTTTCTGCACTTGGTACAGGGAAGTTTTCCCACGAGGTTGAAGATCTCTTTGTTGGAAAGACGTTTGCCAACCTGTCGCATCTAGGGATACATAAGCCTTTGCAAAGTGATGTTAAAAATATCGATGTGCTATACTGCTTAAGAATCTCTATACTAACTCATGTCATGGACTCGAATAAACCATTGGTGTGCTACTACTTCAACATCCTAGATGAACTATTGCTCGACCCCTTTATCCAAAGGCCCCACTCGCAATGGCGACAAACTAACGGAGAAATCCTTTCCGATGCTGAACGTTCCGCCTTCATCCAGAGTATAGCGCAAAACCACGCCTCCATGCCCACTGAAATTCTCGAATCGATCGAACTAGACATGATATATCAAGACGCAGAAGGTACACTGACGCGGGCAGATGAATCCCTTTTCGCAAAACTGTACTACGAGTGCTTCAACACCAATTCTTGGTTCGTCGTCCGACCAACCGTTGCTTACTCCGAGTCTCCAGAATTTGCCATCATAGCGACGAGAACCGTTGCGCAGGGTCAAACCGTCCGGGGTCTTGTTGGAATCTTAGTAGACGTTCCTGATGATGAGGAACCATATTCCGAACGCAGCGTTGTCAATGTCGTGGGGAAATGCCAATATCTAGAAGGTCCTTTGTCGCGTGTCAACCACGATTGTAAGCCCAACGCCAGATTTGTGAAATCAAGGGCGAAGGTCGGCGGATATAAACAAGTTCATTTGGTCGCCACTAAAACGATAGTCCGGGGTGAGGAGATCACGATCAGCTACGCGCCCGATTACTTTGGCCCGGAGAATCAGAAGTGTCTATGTGCTAGCTGCGAGGAAGAAGGCCGCAACGGTTGGGCTGGGGTAGAAGTGTTGACTTGGACAAGGTCGGAAACTCGACAAGTTAGAAATTCGCGTAGGCCGCCGCTGCGGGATGTTATATACACGTATAGTGCATTGCCTTTGCCAGAGGGACGAAGAACCCCGAATGATCGTCAGGCTGCTTTACAAAGTTATCCCACGAACCGTTGTAGAGAACCCCGTTGTGACATGCTGTTCACCCATCTTCCGGCCGGGGGGACATGTGCTGGCTGTTCTGAACAAAATGCGTATCGCTGAGGGCTAGTCACACAGCTCTTTTATAATTCCCATGTCAGGTTCATCTACGTTGTCGCTCGGTCACGGGAGACAGTGTCATGGGCGCTTTGTGATGGTTCACACGTTAGTTCTCAGCTGCATCCCTTCGGTTCTCAACGGAAGAAGCCCAATGAGAATTGTCTATCAAACTTCGATAAATGAAGCTGAACGCCACTACAAAGTTCTCTACATCAGTGTATGGCTGCAGTCAGATAAATTAATCACGATGCTAACTGATGATGGATCAATGGATACATTCTTTGTTCACTCACGCTAGTCCTACTCCAGCCTAGTCCTTTCACCCCAAATCGTACCAAAGAACGCTCGATATGTAAGACGTCATTGTCGGCGTAACTAAATCACATTGATCTTACACATGTCCAAAAGACAAGCCTGAACTATATTGGCAACCAATCAAGCACGCGATGTCGCAAATGGGCCGTCCCGTATTTAGATTTCACGTGTAAGCTACAGTACGATGCGAGTTACTAGTCCCTTGTGGGGTCGATCTTAGAGAAAAGTATATCTGAGTCGAGATCTGTGCCAGAAACCTTCACGTGCAGTTGCGACCCGTGTATAACTATGATGCCAGCGCACATGCGGCCTGCGTCACTATATGACCAGTCCGAGCTCGTTCTCACGACAACGATTTGCTAAATAGTTATTGTTCACTTGCAGGCATGGCAGAGAAAACGAGAAAGCCTACGGCGTGGGATAAGGTCACAGTGGATAGTAGATTGAGACCGAACGTTCATGGTGGGGAGAATGATGAAGAAATGAATGGTGAGTTCTCGACTACCTCCGCAATGTCCAACCTGGCCACCCTTTTTTGTGACCAAACCCGTTCTAACATCCCTCCTGTAGTTCTCAATAAACCCCTCCACCAACACTCCACACGAAGTTCGCTTCCAATGGCCTCCCGGGCCCTCCCCTCACACATCAAAGCCGGATACTGCGATGAGAGATCCCCCATCGCGGCCCAACTCACACAATCCTTTCTCGATTTCACGAGCAAGAACGGCGTCAATTTGAAGCAGATGGGGTTACGTCCCGGCCAGAAATGGTGTTTGGGTGCGGAGCATTGGAAAGAAGCTGCTGATCGTGATGCTGGTGGAGGGGGTGTGCCGCCTATAGATCTCGAGAGCACTCACAAAGCGGCGTTAAGTACAGTGGATATGGATACTATGAAAAAGTATGCGGGGGACTTGAGGAACGCGCGGTATCAATATGATTGGAGTGCGCGCCATTAAGAGAATTGGATGTTATGGGAGAATGAGTATCGGTCGGAAAAATCACTGCGGTTCCAATGCGTTGAGCATGACGATGTGCTTCAAGGCTGGCTTCTGTCCTGAAAACATCCGGATTGACCGTCGAGATTCAGAAGGTAGCTTGGGGTTCAGACGTAATTAATCAGAGAACAATGTAATTTTCGCAAAACCAGTCTCGCCCGTCCCTTGCGGAGACAAATTTGGTTCGAGAGACCAACAATGTCCAAATCCAGAATCATGTTGCGATGACGGTGACATCACTCCTGTGCAAGTTTGAATATTCCGAGGTCGGAACCAATGCTTACATGACAAAAAGTTGAAACCCCTTCTCTTGTCATTAAATTGAACGGGTTATCTTTGCCGTTTGGGCAGGGACGGCCTGCGTACTTTGGTACTATTTAATTTTTGGCACGCAAAATGCACCACCGACCGTCTTGAAGTTGACAATCTCAGTGCTTCTCCAAAAGCGGTCCAAATTATCGCAGTACGCTCCTCTCCAATGTTCAATTCCCCTGATTTCTTACACCAAGAACGGTTACATTGATCTCTAATCGTATGTACCATGCGGCCAATCGGCAATTTTCGGTCGTGCCACGTGGCGGTGGCTGTGCAACTTGGTTAGTGTAAGCCTCTTGTGATCATTCGAACCCATCTCAGTGAATAAAGGAGAATGGAGTCGGTTCCTCCAAAACCTGCTTGTACCGAACCTATCCATCTCAAAGAACAATGGAGTGCGAGGGTTCTGAGCATGACAAGAGGAAAGAGAAGCTCGACCAATTGGGGAGATTCCTGTACGCTATCATACTACCTTTACCCCTCCTTCTAGCCCCCACTCTGGTGTACACTTAGTGCTATACCCACTTTGCAAGATACCCACAACTCACTGATCATCGAAATGCAGGGCAAAAGGCTACAATAAAGGAGAATTGGCCCTCAAGCATGCCGCTGGATTGGGCAAGACCGAAAACGTGGTCCCGCTAGCCCAACCTATCACGAATGGTCCATCCCGAGTCGTCCGTGTCGGGTGGCATCCTGTAGGCGGACTGGCCGGCAAATGGTTTGCTGAAAAGACGGGACTAGGCAAATTGATTACTGAAAAGATCAATGAGTATCCGGATCCAACGCAGCATTGGGCCGTACTGGTTGGCGACTTCGCGCATCAGTTGTGGATGGACGAGAACTTCGATATCATATACATCAACGCTAGGATAGATCCGAAAGAGTGGAAAACCTTTGACGTCGGTGAAACGACTTTCAATGATGATGCCATCAGGCGGACAGGTGAACATGGGTTGCAAAAAACATGATGTGTTTTGTCACTAATCACGAACATAGGTGAATATGTCATCGAGAGCATACGCAGCACGCGCCCGGGATACAACCTAATCAGTAACAACTGCCAAACATACGTGCTACAGCTCCTCGATGCAATCAAAGTGAGCCAGGCAAAAGAGTTTGGCACAACATTGGCAGTGTACGATCGACTGATAGGTAAGGGAAAAGTCGCAGATCTGTTCCAAGACAACGAGGTCGGCATGCAGGGCCAACCAGGCGTAACACACGGCACGGCGTCATACACCGGCCAGGAAACGGGTGTCATCGGGGGTTCAGGCGGTGGAGGTCATGTTCCCTATCACCAACCAGAACGTTTGTTCCATTCACAGCCGGATCAATTAAGCCAGCCCGTTGCTCAGGGCTCGGTTTCGCTGGCTCAACAAGTCATGCATGAGAATACTACACAACTCAACCCGGAAAGTCAGGCGCAAAGGCATTTGCAGGAAGAGAATGACGATCATAATGAGGGGAAGGACAAGAAGAAATCGAAGAGCCACTCTGCGTCTTCATTTTTCAAGAAGCTAAGGAGTTAACGGGCGGGACGGGGCCAGACTTTCTACAAGTGTTTTACATAACTTCTTCAAGTGATAATCTACGGCTGTAACCTTCTTTCAGTATCTATTGATTCTATTGTCTGTATGTCGAACATGGTTTGGGGCAAATGTATGTCTGTATTAGGCAGCAGGTTACTATGAATAGCCGGCTCAGAGGGGATCATTGCAGTCCCAACACACCCACCCATGGCGTTGCATGACAGCTAGTTCAGCCGAATGTCCCGTCGTCTTGTGTGGGCGGAATATCTTTGCCAAGGTCCCCACCCCCGGAGACCACTGCATATGCATATACAAGCATTCAGTAGCACAGGTCACTAAAACTTGGCTTTTCGATCCTCTCGTGCGTACATGTTGCACTGGAGGCGCGGTTTTTGTCTTTCATACTAGCGATCAAGAGTCTTAGTTGTCATTTTATTCATTGTAATTACAACATCATTCAGGGTAATCTACTCCTAGTCCCTATCTGAACTCAGAACGCGCAGCAGAATTCTTCATATCTGACCGGCCTTGGTCATCTAAGCGAAGGAGCTGCATAGCCGGCCAAATCCCACCGCACACGTCCTCAGCACATCCTAATCTACTAAATCTCCGCCAATCCTTATCTCTAAGAATTATCCTACTTAAACACATTTCAAGTAAATAAACATGATCTACTGGTGATTTCGATCGACGTGGGGACCGCGTAATTCCGCCGTGTTCTGGCTACCATTAAGTAGCAATCCTGGGCACACATTCCCAGACAACAAAAGTTGTTCTCCTTCTTTCCGATAAAAGAGAGGGTGTTGGCACGGGTATACTCATAGGGTGCTATGCAACATTAGCCGTTCAATATTTCACTTGCACCTTCTCTTTCCTCACACCGCCTGTCAATTGTATTGATAACCTGCAGCTGAAGTCCAGTTGTGGCTTGACGGACTGCTTGACAACGCCCAACAGAGCTTCTAGACGTGTTCTGCTGCAGGTAAGCATGGCAGTAACTCCTTTCGTAATTGGCATACCCTTTTCGGCTTGCTTGCATGTTACATTCTACTAAAGAAAGATCCTCCCTAGCAGAATCCTTCTCGAGCATCCAGGTTGGAGCAAATCATCACTAACCATTTTCTACAGCAACATGCCCGTATTTGCATGAGCTACGAAAATGCAGCGAATGTCGTCATTATCAAAAAGTGACTAAGGAACTACTTCCCGAAGGGCCGTTACCAGAAGAGACCCCGTCTGACGACTGGAATAGGCCCATCGCGTTCTCCAACAACTGGTGTATGTCTAGAATACACAAGAAGTTCCGCGAGATTACTCCAACTAGCCAAGTTGTCAAGCTTTTCTATTCCCAGTAACAGTCGTCTCTACTAACTCAATATGAATACACTATTGCCGACATAAGAGCCGCCAGAAGTACCGTGGATAACTTCCATCAACCTACATCGCAGACCGCGCTCGCTATCCCACGGAATTCGCGGTTCGTCCCGCCGATCTGGAGCTACGCCCGCTGCATACAACGTTACTACAACATTGATCACGATATTACCCGCTGGTTAAATACCCACTAGTTCACCGTTCTCAAATGGCATCCTATTTTCATCGTATTCCCAAGCGACTGGAGCATATCTAACCCCGGAAAGGGGATAAGCTATATTGAAAGCAATTTATCCCGTCGTGGTTTGCCGCTGCGCGGATATCCACAAACCCGGGCAAGACGTACAGAAATCGTATCTTCAATTTACAGCACCGTCGTATCTGCAGTTTGTACATGAAAATGGGTACACGGAGTTGTGAGTTGTAAGCTGTTGAATGATATCAAACTGCATTTGATCGAGAGCGCCTTATCGTGGTCTAGATTATGTGAGCTGCTGACGACGCTGCGCAAGGCAAATGGAAGAATGGGTATTGAAGGCGCTACGCGACTGCAACAGGACGAGCAGCTGGAATGTATATAAAAGCTGTGTTGCTCTGATGACTCAAATCGTTAAGCTCAGAAGCAACATCGCTAGATAATCATCCTCCATCATTTCGCACGATGTTGTTCCACGCGCTTTCCGCCAGCGTCGTTCTGACGACACTGACTGCTGTAACCAGCGCAATCCCTTTCGAGTCCTGGTTTACGAAACGTCAGAACTCCGCGGCGCCAAATACCGTTCAGAACTGGGCTAATGATTTCGCCGATGTGGATTTTACTCTTGGAAGTAATGGGTCTTTTACGGTGACGTGGGACAATAATCCGGGAGGGAACTTCGTGGTGGGAAGAGGATATCGGCCTGGGAAGGATATGTAAGCATCTTTTTTGTTGTAGCGCCCGACTGAATTGAAATTTTGAGGCTTTGCAATCGTGGTGAAAGCCCTCACTTTCTAGTTTTACTAACAAGAGTCATAGGCTGGTCAACTACACTGGAAACTTTCATGTCAACGGCTGGGCATACCTCGCGTTGTATGGCTGGACAACAGACCCATTGGTCGAATACTACGTAATCGAAGCGAGTAAGTCAATTCCCTGACCTTCGCCCGCAAAGCCTCAACCTACCTGTCCCTCTCCCCGAACAATAAGCTAACCCTACGATCAGTGGGCCAACACAACCCTTCCGACAACGCCAGCGCAACACAGTACGGCACCCTCCAATCCGACGGCGCTACGTACGAGATTTGGCAAAAAGAGCGCATCAACGCACCATCCATCATCGGCGACAACACCGACTTCCAGCAGTACTGGTCGATCCGCACAAGCATGCACTGCGGCGGAACCATCAACACAGGCAATCACTTCCGCGCTTGGCAAGCCGCAGGCTTACAGCTCGGCAAGCAGAACTACATGGTCATGGGAATCGAGGGCCAGCAGGGTGGTGGGTCGGCTACTATCACCGTGGGTGTTGCGCCAACGACTCGCGTCCCGGAAACCACCACGTCGACGTATCGTTCCATTAGGAGGACGACGACTACAACGCGTAGACCTACTACGACATCTTCTACGAGAAGACCGACTACCACAACATCTTCTACTAGAAGGCCGACTACTACGTCCACGAGGACGCCTGCTGTTGCGCCCTTGGCGGCTGCTGTTTCCACCGGAGCGCCGTAGGACGGGTATACAGGATGTTCGAATAGGTTAGGTTACTGTGTTTGCATGGGCGGCAGAGAAAAATTATCAGGAGCATTGTTAAAAAATTCCATGAGAAATATGAATGACTTGATGGATGAGCTAGACAATCAGTACATATCTTTATAATGAGAATATTTGACTTCCCATCAACAAAATCACAAACGGTGCGTGGCTTTTATAAAATTCATAGTGAACAAAACGGTCCTCCGCGCTACCGAAGTCAATGTTAGATTTTATTTCAACTGCGCGAAGTACAGAAAGAGCTCATGCACTGTACGTCAGCTACATAGCAAATTGATTCGCTAATAAGAACAGCTATAGGCAGGGATAGCCTGGGCAGTACCGTGATATATTTATTCGTGCAAGACTGATAAGAGCAGATAATATAAAGCATTTGTTTCAGATTGCGTCGATAGTCATCGATAGCTCATGCTCGATCACAAAACTCAACTCCCCCGAACAAAATTTACCTCAGGATACTCCTCACTCGGACCTTTCAACACGTCATCCTCACCCTCCAACCCCAAAGCAAACTTGAAAAAAGCAGAAATGTATCTCCCGGGGATATCACCCCAATTGCGTTTACTCGGCGGAGGGCCCGCCAGCAGCGTTGCAGTCTCAGTCAAGTTTTCCCGGACCCCCGCGAGGTCAGCCAAAACGCCCAAATCCCAGTACGACGCGTGCGTGGTATTCATGATGCCAAACTCCTTTTTGTAGTCCACATACGGTGCGTGGCTCAGCTCCGTCCAAAACTGATTCCAAGTCGTGTTGTCGAGGATAGAATGTTGAGCGCTGCCCCAGAGCATGAACGCCTGCGGGCGTCCAGGCTCACCAAGAGACGTGTTCAACACGGGCCCAAACACCGCGCCATCGATATTAACGCCCGCGCGGAATCTTTTGTCTCTGAGAAGTGATATCGCAGCAGCTGCGCCGCCGAAGCTGTTTCCGAACATGACTGCGTTTTCATCATGGCGCACACCGATACGATCGAGTACGAAAGAGGCATCCTGCGCGCGGACTTCCAATGCGAACTCGACAGATGCGGTTGAGCCGTTCACCGGCTTCTCAACGTGCCCGCCGGTGATGACGTCGCCGTTGGGGAATTCGACAATGTCGGTATCGTAGGGATGGTCCATGTTGATGACGGTGAATCCATGGCTGGCAATCTCTTGCGCGAGATAGTTTGAGAGGAAACGGGTGGTGTTGAGGGCTGGGCCGGCCACGGCGATGGGCCAATCTCTGTTTCGACGGTCGAGTTGTGTCGCTTTGCTGACGTTGCAGGTTTCATGGTAGTATCGGAGCCCTTTGGGATATTCGTAGAAGGCGAGGATTTCGTCTTCGAGGGCGGCGGTTGTGTTGGTCATGTATGGTACTTGTATGATTTCTCGACACTCGGATGGTACGATTGGATCGAACCGAGATATCATGATGCGTCTGACATGAGTTTGATTCCACGGGTCCACGCGCGATTCATCCACCCACTCCTCATTTATGAGAGAGGTACGATACGGACCCGTGCCTTGAGGAAGGGCATAGGGTGAGCTGCCTGCTACGGATTGCGCCGTGAAAACTGTGAAAAAAATTGACATCTGCATTTTCAAAGGTGATGGGATAGACGTCTTGGGACGGACCGTTCATGGTGTTTAATGAATGCCATATTTTTTCTGGTGGATTCGGAACCGAGGAATACGAAGCGGGAAGCCGTTGGATGAGAACGACCTGCCTAAAGAAGGTAGCGTGATTTATTTACTATCCAATGCATCCCACCAGCAAGCCCCGTAAGCACGTAGTTCTCGCGTTCAACATTTTTGTGGGTTAGGGAACTGCTACCTGGAAAATATGTGGGCCATCTTCGCTTTGAAGGCAGCCCCATTGGGCTGCGTTTGTAGCGCCAAGTTCGCGGTGAATCGTGGGCAATTGAAGAACGCTGCGGGGCTAATGTTATATGAAAGATTCATACTTTTGATTCTTCATTCATAGTATTGATTTTATCTACATTACTGGTAAATTCCGTTCGTGCACGATTATGACACCATCTACCGCCTCCAGGTAGGAAGCACAGTGGGGACAGGAGGACGGCTCGTGGTCCGGGGAAGCTCGGGCACAGGCGTCGTAGGAACGCAAGCACACGCGCTGCTGACACGCGCAACCTCTTCTTCGGTGGGATTTCCATAACCGCCGCAGCCAGCCCGGGCGTAACCAGGAACTAGATTGAGGTCATCCCTCTGCCTAACGGTGAAGTCGCTGCAGAATTTCTGGCTCTCCTCGAGACGGCCGCTGATGGCGGTAGAGCATTTGTCGGACTCGCAGGCAGCAGGCTTGGGGCACTCCTTGCTGGTCATCTTGACGACAAAGGAGCCACGCTCGATGGTATGCACAAAGATGAAGCCTGACTTAAAGTTGGCGTACGAGCTCCAGCTGCCGAGGAATGCAACAGTGCCGCCACCCTCCTCCTCATCGTCTTCAGGGTAGATGTCGAAGAAACCGGCCTCGCAGATGCTACCACCGGTAGGGTCTTCAGTGACGGAGCGGATGTCCCAGACGTTCAAACCGGCACCTATAGAGAATCAGCGTCTGTGTAAGCAATGGATAGATGCAACATACCGTAATTAGACTGGTAATCGTAGCCATCAACGATGTATTGATTGTGGTCGATTGCGCGATATTTTCCAACGAAATGGCCGGTGTATTTGATGTTCTCCAAGTCGCGGATGTCGAAAATGTGGGTGGTGGGCAAACCCTGCGTCATTGGGCCAACTTTGGCATCACGCTCGTCGAATTCGTCATCGAGGAATAAATATTCCTGATTCTGCTCGTCGTTGACAACGCCTTGGTGTATGTACTCCGCTCCGGGGAATGTGGTGATGGAAATGATGTTGCTGTTGTTGCCAACCTTGTTGGTAACATCATAAATCGTCAGGGTATCCTCGTTGTAACCATAGCAGATATCGCGCCCCTCATATCTCTTGTCAGGACCGCGGTAGACCAAGCATTGAGCATCGTGTACATATCCATCGGCGGAGGCGCATCCAGGGCTCCAAGGATTGGCGGGGTCGGTAATGTTGAGGAAGATCAATCCACCTCGGCAGGGCAGATTATCGCGAACTCGGATGGTCTCATTCCCGCCGACAGAACCCACGGCAATAGCATAGTTGAGCTCCTCGTTCACAACAATGTTGTGGGTGCGGCCAACAGGAAGTTTGTCCCAGTGACCAGTCAGGTCGGCCTGTGTGAAGTTGGTTGGGTTCTCGGGGTCAAGGTCAAGCAGCTTCTTCATGTCGAAGATCTGGACACCATGCTTGATCGCTTCGGAGCCGATAACGACGTAGTCGCGGACAATGCGAATTTCTCTCCAATTGGATCCGATGGAGTCGTACTGAGGGAGACGACCAAGGTAGACTAATTTTCCCTCGCTGTTGATTTCGGCAAAAGCTGTCCCATCGTATTGGCCGATAGCAACGAACTCTCTTCCATCCGCAGAGGTCCAACCCCACGACGAAGAACCTCGAGCTGAGTTGCTGCCAAGTTGCGCGTGAGAGAGGAAGTGGTACAGATCAATCTACATATATTAGTGACATGACGCATGGCCATAGCAGCATACATACGTTGTTGCACCTGAAGGTGTTGTTGAAGTCTCCAGGAATGGCAGCAGCCCATCCGTTCTTGCATGGGGTGTAACCAAGCTCAGGATATTGAGCGCTGTCCATCCGACCTGCCGCAAGCTCGGCATTCCATTGAGCCTATAATGAATGTCAATTTCCAATTCATAACTGCAAAAAAAGGAGACATACCATCTTCATGTTCATGATGCGCGCATGAACAGCGCCGGAGGCATACTCCGCCGCAGTGCCCATTTCAGCACCTCTGCTCACACCCACAAGGGCGGAGTAGAGCGCGACAGCTGAGAGAACATTGAACATTGTGGCACGATGATTAAAATTCACAATGCGGATGAGAAGAAAATTGTCACCAGAGCCAGAGCCGCACTATATGTATCTGCATTGTGGCTCACTTCACCTGTTGCTGGGCTTTTACCAAGACGCTGGCCAAGAGACACGACAATCCAGAAGAGGGAGGTGCGTAGCTATCAAAGCCATACAATGAGATCCCAGATATCCGGATTATCGGTAGGAATTCTTAGATCGACGTCAAATTCTTAGCAGATAACGACTGTAGTCCCGTTGGACATAAGGCTGGATTGGCGAAGCTGGGCAAGCTGTTCAGCCTCGAAACACCGGCAATGTTTCTAGAGCCATGCTGCGGTTGAGAATTCCAATGAGATCTAGCCAAGGCGTGGTATACTAAGAAAGGGAGGTGGAAATTTATGTGGATGTCAGAAAAACTGGGTGTTGCGCTGACTTGGCGAGATCCATGGGGAAGTGTAAGCGTTAGCACACGGCAGTTGACTTGGCAGCGGGGGCGGGGTGGAAGTAGCGGGCTTGGGCAAACCAGATTTTCTGTTTAGAAGTCGTTTCTGCGCAATCTCATGTTGGAAAATGACGTTCTGACTTGGCGCCGGGGGTGGGGTGGACTTGGAGAAGCTAGGCAACACAACTACTTGTTCCCCACTGTTCCCTCTACCCCTCTGCGAGTCCGGGAACTGTTCTGTTTACCTGAGAGTTAATTTGCTTGATATGTTGGTTAACCCTGTCTTCACTCAGATACCCCAAGTTGAAAGATAGAAAGTGAATTCCTACATTAGGATTATGTGCCCGCGATATAGACATCAGCATTTAGTATGAAACATGAGTTCTCGAGTACATGGGAAGAATTTGAACTGCCATGTTGATAATAGTGGGCGAATTATCGGGGCCGCTTAACCATTCAACCGTGAACTCACTACCATCTACTCATGTATGGAGCCGCTATCAAAAGGGACATGTCACAATCGGGGGAATTTCGTCGAGGCGACAAGCTGATATATACGTATCATTTTCCTCACGGACGACGCATCTTCCACACCTGAAACCGTTAACTCCCCCCAACATCCATTCCTCATAAGACAAAAGTACCACACTAAGCTTTTTTTTCGAATAGGAAAGTTCATCGGGCACTTACGGTGGAGAAGGTCGCGGAATGGCCAGATTGTGACGATGCCTCATACTGAGCGCTGTGCTGGAGAGTTTCTGCAACAACCGGACTTCCACGAACATGACATAGGCCTCTCGTTTAAACTCTTATAGTGCGACAGAAAATTTGGTGAGTATAATATAGTCCGGGATAATAGAATGTGACCTGTGGAATGGAAGGATGATTTTGTTCATGTAATCGATGTTTTTGCCAAGTACCACGGACTCATGTATGTAGAAAACATACTGTCACCGGAACAGCGGTATTGGTACAGATGCTGGTAGCACAAAGAAGACGTTCTGAGATGGGGAGCGCTGGATCTCATAGACGTAGAGTAGCACAACACCTAGCTCCACTTAGTCTACCGTCGCTGCTCGAAAATCCACTTAAAACCCATTAGCCAGCCAATCCTTGATTATAGAGATTCTTCTCTCAACAACGTCTTTTGACAGGTTCTCCTCCGGGATCCACATGTTCGTATAATCTCCGTTGCGCAGGACCGTCTGGTCCGCATCATACAAGCTAGGCACGATTCGGAAATTGTCTGCTCTCACATAACTCTCGCACTCGTTCTTGGAAAGGAAGCATTTCGGCTGGTCGAATCCATGCCAAATATTATGGCAAATACGAACAGTGCTCCACAGCGGCTCTAACTGCAACGATGAGCATAGTTCGCCTATTAGAAACTCGGCTCGAAATCCACATCCAAACATAGTCCCATCGCTAGGCAGCGCCTCCAGACGAAATGGAAATATTCGCCAAAATACTGTGACTGATGGGTACACCTGACAGAAAGCCTCGACATCGCGAACGTGACGCATGTATTCAAGAAAGGCAGGCGGTGAGTTATCGATCATTTCCAGCGTGAAACCGACATGGTCCAGATGTACACGGCGAAGGCTTCGCAGTGTCGATTCGCTACACATGTCAAGGAACCCCATGAATTGCTGTGCCGGCGGTGTTGCTACATATTTCGAGTTTCTCAAGGTATGGGACTTGAAGATAAGGCCGTTGATCTTCACTTCGAGGCCGCGCGTTTCCTGTCGAATTTGACGACATGTGTACTTGAGTTGATTCGCGGCATGTAGCTCCGAAGAGCGGCGAGTGAAGTTAGCGGTTCCATTTTCATACCGCCAGTAGAAAAGACCATCTGGCTCGTAAAGAGCATGATTGTATATCTTGTCGCGAAGCTCCCGAGGAAGTCGCAAGAAGCGACAAATGTCGTGCTGTGCTTGTTCTCGATATGGCATTTCGTAAGTTTGATGTTGCCTCAAGACGATGAAAAGTGTTTTCTTCTTCGCAATTGATTGGCGTAATCAGTCACGGTATCAACACTGGTTCAGATCTCAGGTAACGTCTGGTGGCTCAAGAAGATGCTGGCCTGATGGTGCACGCGTCCACCTTTAAATACTAGAAGAGTTAATACTTAAAAAAAGAAAGCAGATCTATATTTAAATATAGATACTGAAATAACATATAGGTTAATACTAATGAGTAATCGATTGGTAAGCTGCTGTTTGAACATCAAAATGCCAAGAGTCTAGTCGATATCTAGTTAGATTTTCCGAATCAGTACATCAGCATTCACTCTTCCTCATTTCACTTTTACGTAGAATCTCCTGAATTGGATGGTTAGTTGTGGGCGAGCCTTTCCTAGATGGCATCTAGAGTGCTCAGCTGCTGCCCGGTAACGACCCGCTCTCGGAACAGGGCGACGGAACAATCACCTTCATGCTCACTTGCAGGTTTCGACTTTGGAGAGGAATTGATTTTAGCAAGCTATATACCTGCTCATTAAAAGTTACTAACTATAATCCCCGGTGAAGTCGACGCCTCACCCTCCCAGCAATCATGGACATCGAATAGAAGAGAAACATTCCTCGCCATCCAATCCAGCCCAGCGAGCAGCGCGAAGAGGAAGCAGTCAGAAGTGCATTATGAAGGTATAGAAGTCAAGGGTATGCTCATGTAGAGCCAGGGTTTTTCTCCAGCAGGCGGTGACAGCGGTGGAGAATGGACTCGGAGAAGTGGTGTTGCGCTCAATAGCTGCCTCGTTCGCCACTATTTGGTCAGTTCAGAACTCACGAATCACTGGATATCAAAATCTTACCCAGACCTGGCCTGCTGCCTATTCTTCGCAGCCCTCGAAGCTTTGGCGGCGTTGGCACGCATCCTCGTAAGCCGCGCTTCTGCCTCAGCCGCCTCCAGTTCGAGTCTAGCTTTCTCATCCAGGAAGTCCATGTCAATCTCATCGTCATCATTTTGACCATGGGCCTCATCACCTTGATTAACGGGAAAATTGTTGTGATCTTCCACGCTGATCGGATAGTTTTCAACACCTGGTTCCTGCTTGATGTAGGGCGGATTATGCGGACCCCACGCGTGGCCGAAAGGAGAGAAGTGTTCCTGGTTGCCAAAATCTTCAGGTAGGTTCCTGTTGCGTCCCGTAGGGCCTTGAGACGCGCGTGGCGATGGGGCCATAAGACCGTAAGGTTGCACTGGATATCGGTTCATCTCGGGCGACCCGGCGTGTTGAGTGTGCGGATCGTGTGAATCGCGAGGGTGTCCTTGGGGGCCGTACCCGCCGTATTGAGAATAAGGATCATAGGGAGGGTAACCGTACGGTGGCTGTCGATAACCTTTGAACTGTGGTGGAAAGCCGTAAGGCGGATAGCCGTATCCACCATAGGGAGGGTAGTTCGGATAGCCAGGAGGTGGACCATACCCACCAGATTGCTGTGGCTGTTCGGATTGCTCGCGTCCTTCGGGCTTCTTGTAACGAGGAGCTGCATTCTTCACTTCAGCTGATTTGGTCTTTTCTGGCTTTTTGGCTTCCGGCTTCTTCGACTTGGCCCGGATGATTTTCTTGGGAGGATAAAACGGATGTGTCTGGATGTAAACGGCTTCCTCGTTCTCTCCAAGTTCCTCGTCGTCACCCATCTTCTGGTCGTCATCGCTAGCACTGACAGGATCATAGATGGGTGCATCTTCTTCATCTTCATCGGTGTCTTTGTAATCAGAGTCAGGATACATGATGGCTTCTACCTCCTCGTTCGACACCTGGATTGACGAACTCTGCGCCATCAACAAATGTTTGTATCGAATCTTGAAGCTATCCTCACAGTCCCAGCCGCGCACCACAATGTCCTCGATAACGTCAAAGTCGGTTGTAACAAGCTGCGGCTTCCGGTTTCCGGTGTTTTTTATACGGTAACGCACGACTTCATTCATTGCCTTCTTCAGAGCGCGCTTGTCATTCGTCTGTCGTGCGACCATTAGGACAGCCTTCAGAACAGACGGAAGCCAGTTCTTCGGATCAGTCTCATGTGTGCGGTAGACTGAGCGCTTGCCGTTCCGACGTTTGGTGAGTGGTCGATGGCACTTTGGTATATAGGCCTTGATGAAGTCCTTTCCCCAGCATTTCTCAATCTCTTTGATTAGATGCAGCTTTGCCTGCATATCGTTTTTTAGAAGCGGCCTCGCCGAGATGGGCTTTGCAGGAGTTGGCTTTGCGGGAGTGGGCTTTGCGGATTTGCTCTGCCAGTTGAATTTGGTCTTCGACTTGCTGGGCTCCGGTTCCTGGCGGGGGGTTGCCGCAGGTTTGGGCTGTTGGCGGGTGCGAGGACGCAAAGAACTGAGTGGCTTATCATCGTCGTCATCTTCATCCTCATCAGAGCTGATCTTCTGACACGCTGCCCGCGAGATGGAAGGCCCCGTCGGAGTGACATTTTCGGGGTGGTTGTGAACTCGGGGGTACATCTGAATGGTTGAGTGACGGTCAAACCCAGTTGCGGCATAGCAAGCACAGCCGGCAAAGCAAACGAACAAACGCGGGGTGACGACTTACCTGTCCGTCCCGGTTCAAGTCGTGATAGTCGACAGTCTCGTGCCGACCAGGCGCCTCGCTCTCCATCTGTTCTTTGAGAGGTGCCGCTGGCGGAGTAACATTATGATCGCGCACGAAAAGCTCATCGCTGTCTGACGACCTCCCATTGTTATACTGGGTCTTGGTCTGGTCGTCCCTGATACGTCCCCATGTCTGCCCGCCTTGATCGGGGGAGTGAGCCATGAAGAAGGAGGGGGCTCACACGCCTTTCCGCTGTTGAAGATCGATGCTCCGAAGAGGCGGGATGTGGAGGGGGGGAAAGCTGGGTGCTGACCAGAAGAGCGCAACGGGGGGCGAGGAGTTGTAGAGGGGAGGTGAGAAGGCGAGGGCGGGCGAGGGTTTTATACCCTCCCACACGTCATGTGCGCAAAGGCAAGTGATAGAACAGGAACAGCAAGCAAACGCAGGCCGCAGGTAAGAGGTGAGCGGTTCGGGAGCTGGCGACGATCAGGGCAGAAAGCGAATAAGAAGGTACCCAACCCTGGTCCTGGTCCTGAGAAGCACCTCTGCGGACTGACTTTATAGGCAGCTTCCCACGTCTAGTTCCTCCCGTGCAGCTCCTCGGTTGGGCGGTCGCCGCAAACGCTGTGTTTGTTCGTGGTTGTGACCCACCCCAAGCGACAACCACTTTGTACTCCCCTAGTCGTCTACGCCTCGCTCATCAGTACGTAGGAGCAGGTCCTGACTAGCCCCAAGAACTGAGAAATTGTTCTATTTCCATGTATCAGTGAGCATTATTTGATACAACATGCCGCCATTACAACTCAGTCCACCCCCGGGCCGCACTGAATCACCCAGAATATCGGTCGCTCTCTATCAGGACATACCAAGGCCCACCAGGCAATGTACAGAGGAGCTGATGCTCGTATCCATCCCAGCATGAAGTATCGAACTCAACACTGCATAGTTTACACACAGCGAACAAAACCTTCTCCTCTCGACCCATCTACAACTAACATTTTCCTGCAGGCTCTTCCATTCTACCTGCCCCGTAAACCGAAAATCCACCACATACACCTCTCTTCCTCCCTGCCACAAACAACCTCTGTTCTCACACATCTCCTGCCCACTCTTATTCACCGAACCATAGCCTCGTCATACAACCCTCTTCCCTACAACCCACCCCATCTCCTCACCGTCTCTACCAGTCCCGCATCCGTTCGTACATACCTATCCCGCCTTCAGCCCCTCTCCCCCCTTCCCTCTTTTCCTCAACATATCCACAAATCCACAATAACTTCACTCCCCGACCCCAAATCCCACATTCACATAAACACATATACACACAGCAACCCCAAACAACCTCCCACATCCGCACCTCCCTCCCTCCCTCGCCCCAACCATCTCCAAAACCCCACAGAATACCTCCCCCCACAAAAAAAACATACCAACCCACCCACCCACACTGTCAAACCCAGATTCTACATTTCAGTCGTTCCGTATCTCATAAGTACTACCTATTCATTCATACACTACATACATACAACTTACACTAGTCTCCCTCTCTCCACGAAAACATCAACACACATACACACAACATAACGTAACATAACATAACCAACTATCTACCCATCCCTATCCCCGCCCTCCACTTTTCCTCTTCAACAAACCCCCAGAATCACGGAGAGACAAGTGGAGAGACAGAAGGGACGGAAACAGGGCGGAGCGAGGGGAGTAGTAGAACCATAGTAAAGACGAGCACTGGTGTGTTGATGAGGCGGGGGACCGGGAATAGGAGAAGAGGGGAGGGGAGGGGAGGGGATGGGAGGGGATAAGTATGGTGAGGAGGTATGTAGGTACCTACACAGGATGTGGTGTGGTATGGTATGTCGGTGATTACCGAGGAAGGGGGCATGTCCAAGAAGGGTTGGTGTTTACTAGGAGGGGAAGGGTAGGGAGGTAGGGAGGTAGGTAGTCAGTACGAGAATGCAAAAGAAAAACCGCAGATTGAAAAAGGAGGCAAAGATTACTGTAGATCATATCATTCATTCTCTCCATCCAAGCAAGCAAACTACCCACATCCATCTATACGGATATCTAGAAAGATGAAAAAGGTGAAACTAAAACGCAGCCGCTCCATGACCAACACAATAACCTTAATAGACCTCCAAAACATACCTTCCTTCATCCTTCAACGTCTCAATGGCCCTGCGACTATCAACCTTCTTCGCGCCCTCGACCGCTCCATTCTCAATCCTGTGCTGCACCTCAACTGCTTCCTGCAGCACCTCGGTGACATCCGGAACCGGCCATGTGGGGCCGCAAAGGTAGAAGCTTCCTTCCTCCTTGAGATACGCAGTGCGGATATCCGCGAGGGTCTGCCGCATGCGGTCCTGGATGTAGATCTTCTGGGGCTGGTCGCGGGAGAAGGCGCGGCCAAGGAGCGTGATGATGCCGGCGTCTTGGTAGGCCTCCCATTCTTCGCCGTAGAGGTACTCTTCGCGCTGGTGCCGCGAGCCCATGTACAGTAAGACAGAACCGATGTCGTGGCCCTGCTGCTTCTGGTACGCGCGCTCCTGCACGAAGGCGCGGAAGGGGGCAAGACCCGTGCCGAGGCCGGCCATGATGATGGGAGCCGTGGTCTTGGGCGGGAGCTTCATGACAGAGGGTTTGACGGAGACGGTGACGGGCGACCCGGTTGCGAGCGAGTTGAGGTAGCGGGTTGCTTGGCCGAAGCGGTCGCGCTTGCGCGGGTCCACCCAGTTGACGGTGACGATGAGGAGTGCGACCGAGGTAGGGGTTACGTGTTGGGAGGAAGCGATGGAGTACTCGCGGCGCTTCATGGGGTTGACAATGCGGACGATGTCGTGGAAAGATGGGTGCGCGGAGGCGAATTCGATCAGGATGTCGGCGTATGTCACAGTGTCGACTTCGCCACGGCGCTTGAACTCGGTGGCTCCCTCGGGCCCGGCCAATGTGAGTAGCTCCTTCTTCTCCTTCTCGTCCGAGGCGAACTCGGCGAGGGCTTCGTAGAAGCGCTTGGGTGGGCGACCGAAGATGTCAACATTCTGGAGCAGCGACTGGTAGACGGTGCGGTTGACAAGGACATTGGGGTCTTCGCGAGACGGTACTTCCACGACTTCATCGGGGTTCAGACCATACCATTTGATGAACTCCTCGACTTCAGCCTTGTCGTTTTCGGCATGGATACCCAGGGCCTCGCCAATGGCATACGTCACACCGGAATCGCCGAGGTCGAACTCAATGTGGAAGATGTTACGGTCATATGTAAGAGGTGTCAAGCGGCGGCGCTCCTTCACATGTACCACAGCGGTCTTGACACCGAGATCTGGTCGCAGAGCAGTCTTTGTACCATATGCTTCCTTGAAAGCAAGGCCCTTGGCAGCGATAGTCCAGTTCTTCAGCAACGTTGGTGGCTCAACCTCGGTACGGTCAAAGCCAGCAAAGCTGTTGATGTTAATATCGGCAGGGAGCTGAATGGGCTCAACGCTCTCCTCCACGGTGGTCCATTCCACTGGGCATTCGATTTCGCGAAGGGCAACATCCAACTCGCTGACTAGCTTGTCAAAAATTTCTGGGGCGCCATTGATCGCGGAAAGCTTAGATAAACCGGATGTAAGCAAATCCTCGCGCGCGATCTTGAGGAAAGCAAGCTGGGTAAGGTAGGATTCAAACGTAGGGTCTTGTGCCACAGACTCTGAAAGAGAAGGGTCGAATACGAAGAGCTCCACATCCTTGTCCACAATCGCTTTGCGCAAAGCAGGAGAAAGCTTCTTTTCAATGTCCTCATTCTTGACACCAGGCAACTTGACGATGATGGAGCTATCTGCTTTGACGCTGTTGAGGATGTCGAACTCTTTAAGCAAAGACTCGCTTCCAATGAAGGTAACATCGGCCTGCTCGACAGAGTAGGGCGCTTCAATTGTGTAGTCGGCATTGCGAATGTCCGTGCGAACAGTACCGCCCTGTACCAGGTTGTCATGACCAGAGCGCACAAAGACATTTTTAGCTGAGTCCGAAGAGAACAACTTGCCGAGCGCAACGGGGGCAGTGGCGGCCGGAGATTCATCCAAGTCCCAGAAAGTGTACTGCTTCACGTCGGCCGTGTTCAGGATGTCCACGTAAGAACGAACTTCCTCCGATTCGGTTCTCTCGCCATAGGCTTGCTGGAAAACGTCCAGGATGTTGCTAGGAGTCCAAACTTGCTCGCGCGAATATTTAATGTCGGTGACTTCAATCTGCCTATCGAAAGCGAACTGGATGGCAGCTAGAACATCCGAGTAAAGGCGAGAATACTCTGCCGAATCGAACACGGCGGCTTCATCGCTAACCTGGCCAAGGACTGCGACATACTTTGTGCTCTGAGGGAGAACTTCCAAGAAAGCCTCTTCCACGAATGGGCGGTATACACGGACATTGATCACACCGAGTTTGTCACCATCCTTTGCAAGAGCAGTGGCCACTTGAGCGGTCAACGAAGCCTCGACGGTACCGAAGACAACCAAAACGGTCTCAGGCTCCTCGTGACCATAGTAGTCGAACAGCTTGTAGTCCTCGCCAAAATCGTCATTGAACGCCTGGAGCAAACGCACAACACGAGCAGCAGGGTCCGAGTGCTTCTTGTCCACTTCCGACACAGCTTTGAGCACTTCCTGGTAGCTGTTAAACAGCCTAGTCTGGTCCAATGTATCAACCAAGCGGGCAGTCTCGCGACCGACGCTGACGCCATCGTATGTGTGAATGGTGGGAAGTACGCTGGAGAGGAGGGTGGCAAATAAAGCCATATGCTGCGTCTCGAACACGGAGGGACTGCAAACTAGACCTAGGCCCAGGTCTTCGGCGAGAGTGAGAGACGAAACATAGTCGGTGACTAGGCCATTGGAGTTGTAGTCGACGGCAGCAATGTGCGCGGTGAGGGGGTTTGCGACGTTGTAGAGGAGCGAAAGCTGGTCGAGAGCCGGTCGTAGGGCGTGAAGGGTGGCAGCGGAAGCCACAATAGACTGAGGAATGTGTCTCTTCTTCAGATCAAAGTCCTTGGAAAAGATGTACCCCAGAGCGATGGAGCCCGCGCCCGTGCGTGTCTCGAGCGAGGTGATTCCCGTTTGGTAGCCAAAGGCATTCTTGTTGTGCTGCTCTTGCCAGTGCTTGAGAGCTACGTCGAGGTCGAACGTTTCGGCCGAGTAGGCAAAGACCTTGTCGGAGAGGGTATACGCGACCTGTTGAACGAGCGTCTGGGCAGTGAGGTAGGTGGGGCCACTTATGGATTCGAGGGAAATGTCCTGTCCGAAGGGTAGACTGGATGACTTCTGGGTGAAGGTTTTGGGTTGCCCTTCGGGGCCAGGGCCAGCGGGTTCGTTCTGCTGGGAGCTCATATTCCTCGCGACAGATGACAATACAAACAGGAACGAGTGAGAGCGGTCTTTGTCCTATCCGTCTGCCTATGGCCGCAAAAGAGAATTGGCGGTTGAGGATACAATTGCAGACGGGGAGGCGTGCATGTAAGTAGCAGGACAGGACAGATCAGATCAGGGACCGGTAGCGATGTCGGCAAAAGGAAATTCCCAGCCGAGGACGGCCGCGCCGAATTGAGACGATTGATAATAGAGCGGTAGAGGCATGATTGGGCGCGTGGTAGGGGAACTTTGTTGACAATGCCATGTCCCAGGCCTCGGACAAGAAAAAATGGTGTTAGCGTCGATCACGCAATCGCCGCCCTGTTCGAACTTCGCGGGTCCCTTATCGATAAGATCTAGCCTTGGCGCGCTTATTCCCACGTGAGTCCGCGTTAGCCAAGCCTTCCATGTTCCGCGTCGGGGCACTTGAACTATACTGGTACATACATGGGTACTACGAAGGAGGATTAGATTCGGGAACACAACAGGAGAGATAACCACCGTCTTTCGAAATAGTCTCAAGCATTAACATCCCCTGCTATCCCGGCTTGCCCCACTGCATACATCTACTAATATACTCATATAATACACAAACAATACTATGTAGAAACAGCACTCCCACAGGAATGCATTGCCGGAATGCCAACCAAATCCGAGATATTCCAAAGACCACCAAGAAAACGGGCAAAGAAAAGGGGGCATTTGAACAACAAACACACTACAAAACTCAAAACTCCTCGCAGTGCCTTTGGTCGGAAAAGAATCAGCATACCCCAGACTAAAACAGAAACATGGACTAAGGCGAACTAGATTACGGAAAACTCGAGTCATCCGGCATAACAAAGCCCTTGGCATCAAAATCCTTCCGGATGAACGCCGTCAACGCGTCAACCTTTTTGCGTTGAATGTGCAGCGCGCCAAGCTTCATGTCTTTCTCCCGCGTGCTCATGGTGCTCAGAATCGATGGTGTTCTCTTCTTGAAACGCTCCAATTCCTCGGGTGCACCGTCAGTGCCGGTACCTGCTGACGGATTGGAAGTCTGCTGGGCCGTCGATGACACTTCGTTGTCAGGCGGGTACCTGGCGTCGCCTTCGTATTCAGGTGTGATGTTGAACACAGTCCTTCGAAAAGGCGGCACAGCGCCTACCAAGATGAGGAGGAGCGACGGTTGAAGGGCACGCACAATAATGTTATTGTGCTGGGTCTCAATGGTTAGGGTTTCCAATCTCGGTTGAGCATCGGTTTCGCTGGTGGGATTTTGTGATGTGGACTGGACGTTTGCGGATGATGAGGATGAAGCTGAGGAATGCTCTCTCCAAGCCATGGAAATGAGGGCGGCCTGATCTCGCAGTTCCTTGATGTCGACAGGGGTGGAGTAGGCCATTAGCGTGCCGTTGGGAGACATTACACTACGCACGTGAGCATCCACAAGGTGATTGATAATGAAGCCTCCGGCCCCAGATAGAGGGAGTGGGGTCTTACAAGATACGCGGGTACAGGCGGGGGTCTGCATTTTTGGCGAGGAGCTCGCTGAGCTTCAGAGCGTTGAGCATGATGAGAAGCGACTGTACAGGTCAGACACAAGATATCAATGTGGGTATAGTGATCCGAGATTTGCATTTGGCGGCAAGGAGTGGAAGAGCAAATCAAGTACTCGTATGGCAGTTGATGAGAACACCGTATGTATCGTGATGGGCAAATGCTCCGGCTCGGGGTGCAGTACTCACATATATGTAATCCGGACTCGATGACCAACGGCCGACGTTCACAAATTTGTCTGTGCACCCCAGCCTCTGCCAGCGTGTCGGCGGGGGCGTACGGGGGCAAAAAAAGGAAAGATGCCAACTCAGAGGATACACAAGGAGGGACAATGAGAGCGAAGGACGATATGAGAATTGAGCGAGGAATCTAGCATGATGATGTGGTGCGGACAATGTTCACAGAGGAGGAGAGCTGCCGCGGAGTCGCGGGACGTTGACGCTGACAGGGGTAGAAGCAGGGGCCTGGCCTCGCCTTTTAGCTTACTCACGTGACAGGCAGATTTCTCCGAGCCAACGCCGAAACGTGGGGTCAACTTCGCGACGTCATCATCGCAAAAAGTGTCGCCGCAATCTATCATCTCTTCTTCCCTCGTCGTCACCCTTTCATCTCATCAAGTAGTATAGTTGATGCTTTTCTTTCAAAGATCCCTCGCAAACATCCCACGATTCGCACCCCGCGCACCCAGATTAGTTCTTACGCCAAACACCCTACGCCGATTAGCAACCGCAACCATGTCGACCGATCCGAGCAAGTACAAGCTCAACCACTCCATGTACGATCTCTTTTCTGACTAATTCTCCCCCATTTCAATTGCTTTGCCCTATGCATTTGACCAATCGCTAACTGGACAAAGGATCCGGGTCAAGGACCCCAAGCGATCAGTCGAGTTCTACGAATTTCTAGGCATGAAGCTAATTCAGAAGCTGCCCAACCCCGACGCGAAATTCGACCTCTACTTTCTCGCCTACGACAGTCCCAAAGCCGTTTCACACGGCAACCAGTGGACCGATCGCGAAGGCATTGTCGAGTTGACCCACAACTACGGCACCGAAGATGACCCCAATTACAAGATCGCCAACGGCAATGAGGAGCCCCACCGCGGCTTCGGCCATCTGTGCATCTCGGTTGATAATTTGCAGGCTGCTTGCCAGAGGATAGAGGACGCAGGCTACAAGTTCCAAAAAAAGTTGAGCGACGGCAGGATGCGCCACATTGCCTTCGCTCTCGATCCCGATGGCTACTGGGTGGAGATTATTGGTCAGAAGCCGCTTGAGGAGACGGAGAGCGCAAAGGAGACAGACCCGGGCACATACCGTATGAATCACACCATGATCCGCGTCAAGGATGCCGAGGCTTCACTCAAGTTCTATCAGGAGGTCATGGGCATGAAGCTTAAGCGCACCTCAGAAAATGAGAAGAATGGGTTCAACCTGTACTTTTTGGGATATGGAGCGCCGGCTGCGGAGAACACCCCTGAGGGCGTCAGTGCGACGGCTGATCAGGAAGGCCTGCTTGAGCTCACATGGAACTATGGTACCGAAAAGGACGCCAACTTCAGATACCACAACGGCAATGCGGAGCCACAAGGCTTTGGACACATCTGCATTGCTGTTGACGACCTGGATGCTGCGTGCGCCCGGTTCGAAGAGAAGAAGGTGAACTGGAAGAAGCGTCTTACCGACGGTAGGATGAAGAACATTGCGTTCGTATTGGGTACGTATGATGACGCCAGCGTGAAGGATTGTTGCTAATTGCAGTACAGACCCCGACGACTACTGGATCGAGGTGGTGCAGAACGAGAAGCTCAAGACGCGAGCCAACTGGTGAGAGACTTGGGATTACAATGCATGACCCCACGCATTGACAGCATGCTCGCTTCTTTACATGTACATACATAAGATAGGTACAGCACCTACATTCGACGCCAAGGGTAAATATAGTTGTATTCGTCACCTTTATTTGGGCCCAAATTGCATGTTTTCGACGATGGACCTGTGGAATACGACGTCGCCTGACGGTTCGATACGTACGTGATGATGCCACACCCACCTGGTCCCATGCCATGACGCCACCTCTGTGGCGTATTTGAGAAACAATGGCGTACCTAGCCCCTATGGTCAAAGGATGAAACCGTGTGGGGGAGATGGGCGGGGGAAGCATGCGGGGTAACTCTCTAGCCAACCGCTGTTGAACACCACCCACACACGTAACTACACGCTGTGGCTGCATGCACTGCGCAGTAAAAGTGACAACAAGACTGCTGTAACAATCCCCCGTTCTTTGCTGCTGCGTCCCCGATAGCGGCGGTCCTGGAATTCTCCGTTCACGAGACTTCCTACCGTTTACTCTCCTTATAGGTAAGTCTCTCTTTCATTCCCTCTTCAATTCCCCTCTTTTAATTCACTTCTACCTCCCTCCTTCCTCACCTTACTGCTGTAACTGCATATAAGCTGCCCCTCCACAACCCCATTGAACCCACAATTCCCCTTCCTATATCCACCTCCAACTTCTCCGTCATGGCCATTGTCCAAGCCAAACCCAAGATTCTAATCCCAGAGAAAGTCTCTCCCGATGGCCTTGCCCTGCTCAAGGACGGTTTTCATGTCGACGAGAAAAAGGGACTCTCTGCCGAGGACCTAAAGGCCATTATTGGCGACTACGAGGCACTCATCGTTCGGTCCGAGACAAAAGTCACTGCAGAACTACTCCACGCTGCTAAGCAACTCAAGGTCGTTGCGAGAGCTGGCGTTGGTGTCGACAATGTAGATGTTAAGACTGCTACCAGTCTGGGCATTATCGTCGTGAACAGCCCCAGCGGCAACATCAACGCTGCCGCAGAGCACACCATTGCACGTATGTATCTGATGAGGCTACGTTTTTTTCGCCGTACAAGCCTGATTTGATCCACATGTAGTTCTTATGGCCGTAGCGAGAAATATCGGTGATGCCAATTCGAGCATCAAGGGTGGGAGGTGGGAAAGGAGTCGTCTCACGGGCATTGAAGCTAAAGGCAAAACACTTGCCATTGTGGGCTTGGGAAAAGGTGAATTAAGTTGCCTTCTCTATACATAGCTCTCTCTACATATACTAACCCCATCAGTCGGTCTTACCGTAGCTCGTATTGCCAATGGGTTCGGCATGCGTCTCCTTGCCTACGACCCCTATGCTTCTCCATCTCTCGCTGCAGCCGCGTCCGTGACCCTGCTCCCTACTCTGAGCGACCTCCTCAAAGAAGCCGATTTCTTGACTCTGCACACGCCGCTTATTGCGTCCACTAAAGGTATGATTGGCAAAGCTGAGCTCGCCACTATGAAACCCACCGCTCGTATCTTGAATGTTGCGAGGGGCGGCATGATTGACGAAGATGCCCTTCTCGCAGCCCTAGATGCTGGAACGATCGCCGGCGCTGGCATCGATGTTTGGACATCTGAACCACCAGAGGCTGACTCTAGTGCAACCCGCTTGATCGCTCACCCAAAGGTCGTAGCAACGCCTCATTTGGGCGCATCCACCAAAGAAGCCCAGGAGAACGTGTCTATGGATGTGTGTGAGCAAGTAGTTTCCATACTCAGTGGTGAACTGCCGCGATCGGCTGTCAACGCACCCATCATTCTCCCCGAAGAATATCGCACCTTACAACCCTTCGTGACTCTTGTGGAAAAAATGGGCTCTTTATACACTCAGCATTACTCGAATCGGGTCAACGCAAAATCCTTCCGCACCACTTTCGACATCACATATGAAGGTGCACTGACAGATCTTCACACTACTAAACCCCTCTTCGCAGCTCTTGTAAAAGGTCTCTTGACCCCCATCACTTCTTCCGATGGCCTCAACATCAACATCGTCAATGCAGAGCTTCTCGCCAAAGACCGGGGGATTCTCATCAACGAGCATCGTAGTCGCGAAAACGTCGAAGACAAACCTTACTCATCGTTCATCACCCTGCGAGCCCGCGCATCACGATCAACCTCTCACGCTCGCTCCGACAAGGCCATCTCTCGATCCACTTCCCCATCTGCAGCCCGCACGCTTCTCTCGCCCACCTCGGGCACCGTAGGTGGAAATCTTGCACCTGCTAGCACGCAGGCAGACGAAGAAGACCAAGTGATTCAGGGTTTCGTATCCGGCACGAAACCCTTCATCTCGCGACTTGACCGGTTCAAAGGCGAGTTCGTGCCGAAGGGTACACTACTCATCTGCCGCAACTTTGATAGCTGTGGCAAAATTGGATTCGTGGGATCGTTACTTGGAAAAGCGGGCGTGAATATCAAATTTATGAATGTAGCGCCATTACACGACGATATTGAGGAGGACGGGACTGGTGATATCAAGGGGAGCGGGAATGAGGAGGGCAAAGAGGCATTGATGATTCTGGGCGTGGATCGGCCTGTTGGTGACGATGTCGTGGGCGGGCTGATTGGTCCTGAGGGTGTTGTTGAGGCTAATGTTGTTACGTTGTAGGAAGATGGGTATTGCAAGCAATGGACTCAACATGGAATTTCTCCCAATATGCGGATTCAGAGGCAGAAAAAAAGGCGTACGACCTCAACGTCGTCATTTGAAGCGGTCATGTCGTTGTAGCAAGGAGGAAGGGTCACGTGGGTGAAGCTTTCAATCGAGTCAAGGTGACATCATGGGTGGTCATAGCTCCCTGGAACCTACATCCATCGACGTTTTCCTTCGTCTACACTTCTCTTTCTCTTCTTCCCCAAGCACTCGATTTCACGTAAGAACAATCATACCAACCTTCTCTCATTCCTCGTTACTGCCATTCAATCAATTGGCGTTGAATCGATTGGGAGCACACCCTAAGAATCACGCAAAAGTCATTAAACGCTCACGAGCAACTCCTTCATATACCACACCCACCAACCCAACCCCACCAAAACCGCAGTCGCAACGACAATGTTCCGTTCATCCACCCACCTCCCCCGCACCCTTCCCCGCCTCGCCGCTGCCGCGAACCCCACTAGGCGCTTCCTCCATTCAACGCGGCCAGTTTTCGCCGCAAAGAACACCCAGGACAAAGATTCGCTGAACCCACAATCGAACGAGTACTCCAAATCTGGAAGCGATCAAGACGCGGCATCATCGTCGGCAGCCTTCGACCCTAGCACGACGAGCCCTGAGGGCGAGGCGCAGCAGGCGGAGAATGAGGGGGGTGGGGATTCGTTGAAGGTTAGCCCTGCGAAAGACAAGGTCAGCAAACCCAGGGGAGATCAGGAAGGCGGAGCGCAGGGAAGTCCGAGGACGAGTGCGAGTGGTGGTGGGAGTGCACCAAAGAGTGGTGGGGCGAAGAGCGGGTAGAGCTTTTCATGTCAGTGAAGCGCGAGAATCATCGGCGTTGGTAGGGTTTTGGGCGATCATGAGTGTACATGTATATATGCATAAGGGTCGAATGCGAGAAGTTTTGGTCTAATTCATTATTGATCATGTTTGTGTATGTAACCTGCTTACATTTGTGTTGAATGCCCCGCCATTTTTATCTGTTCTAACAATCAAATTATCGGTGATTTCCGAAAAAACATGCCCCCCCACCCTAGTCTAGCGTATATTATTGAAATTAGTGAAAATTAGTAATTATATTACTCTATATATATATTACCTTATATTATATATACTCTGTATACTCTTATTAGCCCTCCTCCTTATAAAATACCCTATAGTTGTTACTTTTAGGGTAAAGTATACTAAAATTTAACATCTGTATACTATTTCTAATAGGTTCTTACCTATTCTAGTAAGCCCTCTCCTCCTTTTCAATTAGGCTGAGGGTAGGGGGGGGGCATGTTTTTTCGGAAACCACCGATATCTTACCTACATGTAGGCACCCAAATGATAACGTGACTCCGAACTTCAGATTCACATTTATACGTATGTATATATAGCGGCAGTTCCCTCCTATATCGTGATGTCGATCTACTCAAGAGAATACATCATCTAGCCAAACTTTCGAGGCATACATTCATCCAAGCTTCGATACTGACAAGGTAACTGGCTAGAGACCTCTCACCGGGTGTGTTTTAGACTGTGCGATACTCGTCCTTTGAGAACCTGAGAAGGACGATCTGAAAAAGAGCACGGAGAGAAAGATTATACAGAGCAAAGATGACCACTTTATCATGGACACCACCAGCACGGCCGGACCCCTCAACCCTGCGCAATCCACCACCTTTCGAACCTTTTCCCCTCATCCATCTCCGCAGCGGAAAAGTCAAACCCGCCTTCAAGCCCGGAATGGAATCCGGTATATACAAGACCGCACAAGAGGGGGCCGTGGAGATCAGCAAAAACGGCGTCGTGGGCGATGAGCACGCCTACGAGCCCCATCGTCACCCAGACAAAGCCATCCACCACTACTGCTCCGCGCACTACGCCGACTGGGCCCGCGAGATTCCCTCATCCGCGCATCTCTTCAAGGGAGGCGCGTTCGGCGAGAACCTCTTCAACAGCGAAGTCTCCGAAAAAACGCTTTGCATCGGCGATAAAATCGCACTGGGCGACGAGGTCGTCCTCGAGCTCACAGAACCGCGCTCGCCATGCTACAAGCTCAACCACCGCTTCGAAGTCAAGAACATGGCCGTCCGCGTCCAAACCCTCCTCCGCTGCGGCTGGCTATACCGCGTCCTCGTCCCCGGCACCGTCCACCCAGGCGCCATGATCCGCCTCCTCGAGCGACCATGTCCCGAGTGGACCGTCGCGAGAGTCATGTACTACCTCTTCCTCGAGCGCGACAACCTCGCTATGAACCAACAAATCGCCCTCCTCCCCGCCCTCGGCGAAGAAATCCGCCAAAAATTCCAAACCCGCATCGACAAGGGCCAAGCCGAGAACGAGCTCGAGCGTCAATTCGGCGGCGACGTCGAAAAGATGGACGCCTGGAACGAATACCGCATCGTCTCCAAACACCACGAAACCAAAACCGTCGTCGCCATCACCCTCGAAACCGTCGACCCTATCCCCCCAAACGCCACCCATCCCGTGGACCCAGGGAGCCACGTGCGCGTCAAGCTCGGCGGGAAACTCGTCCGCGCATACTCCATCGTGAGCGGCACCAACGCCCGCTTCACCCTCGGTGTCGCGCTCGACGCAAACTCGCGCGGCGGATCACAATACCTCCACCACACCGCGCAGGTCGGGGACGTCCTAACCGTGAGCCGCATCTCCACCACCTTCCCGCTCTCCCCCACCGCCGACAAACACATCCTAATCGCCGGCGGGATCGGCATCACGGCCTTCCTCGCCACCATCCAACACCTGGAAACCACGCACCAGCCCTACGACTTACACTTCGCTGTTCGCGACGACGACGTGCCCTTTCTCAACCTCCTCCCCCACCACACCGTCAACAACAACACAAAAACGTTAAACCCAAACATCCACATCTACCACAAAACCCACACCACCCCGCAAACCCGCCGCCTCCCCCTCCCCACCATCCTCGCCCGCGCAGACTCCAACACGCACATCTACACCTGCGGCCCCCAACGCCTCATGGACGCCGTCGTCGCCACCGCAGCACAGTTCTCCATCCCTGACTCCTCCGTCCACCGCGAGGCCTTCACGGTCGCTACGTGTGGGGATCCGTTCACGGCGGAGTTAAGGGTTAGTAAGAAGGTGGTGGAGGTTGGCGCGGAGGAGAGTTTGCTGGATGCGTTGAGGCGTGTCGGGATGGATGTCGCGAGTAGTTGTGAGGTCGGGAATTGTGGGACGTGTAGGGTGGAGGTTTGTGAGGGGAGGGTGGAGCATCGGGGGACGGGGTTGGAGGGTGAGGGGGAAGGGGAAGGGGAGGGGGGTGGGATGTTGAGTTGTGTTAGTCGAGGGGTTGGGAGGGTGGTTTTGGATTTATAGGGGTGGGGGGGGAAATGGTGTTTGGATATTTTGTTGGGTCAGATTAGAGTTGGATGTTTTAGAGGGCTGGAGGACTAAGGGCTGTCTCTATTAGGTACCCAGACTGAAAACCAATGTTATATAACAAAACGGGAAACCGGACAACGAAAAAGGACACTTTTGGATCTGTTGGATTTGAAAACTTCAGTAGAATTTGATATATCTAAGATGCAAGGTTGGGTCCCCTACAAAGCCCAACTTCAACAAGAAAAGAGTTGCGATGCAAAAAAAAAACCTCCCCTCTAACCCACACAAAAGAAATTATCTCTCCCTCTCTTTTTCTCTTTCTCTCTCTCTCTTCAAAAACCCCCATGCTTTTCAACCCTGTGTAGAAAAAACCCCTCATTTATCAATAAACAAAGAAAACCCCCAAAAATGCTAATACCCCCCCCTTTTCCCCAGAAAACATCGTTCCTCTACATCCCCCCATCAAAAACCCACTTCCCCGCCAACGGCCACCCTAAAACAACGACGACCATGGGAAGTACACTATATCACATCCACACATTAGCCTTCATCTCACCTTTCCCCTTCTTAAAAACCCAGAGACAAAGAAACTTGGACTTACAAAACCCCCGTCCTCCCCACTCTCCTCGGATAAATCCCCCAAGGAATCTTCGCAGCAGGTGTAGATACGGGACGCCGGCCGTAGGGGTGCGGTTCGGTTAGGTAGGATGAGGCGCGCTGGAGGAGGGATGGGTTGGGGGATGGCATTGTTGAGAGTTGGGTGTGGTTTTTGTCTATCCGATGTTTCCTTGTTTATGTTTTGTTTTGGAGGAAGAGGAGAGATGGTGTGATGTGGTGTAAAGTTGAGTAGAGTTCCGCTTTCCCTTCGTATGTAGGTATTTCTTTTTTTTTGTTCTTGTTTGGTTCGGAGGTTGGTTTGGTGGTGGTTGTATGGTTGAGCGGAGATGAACAGAATCGTATGTAGTTTCAACGTGTATGCAGATGAGTGGAGTGAATAATCTAACAAGCAACACAAGAAACATACAATATATATAAGTACCTACCTAGTCAGACAACTCCATGAACGGAGAGTCGAGTCAATACATCACACCACCTACCCACCTACCTCCTTACCAACGTAATACTTTGGGGATGCGTACATCTCACCTGATACCTCCTTACTAACCACAGTCGACGCCTACGGTACCGACATCATCTTTTCCGGACGGCGCCGCGTCCGTGCTTACTGTAGCAAAATAATTACGATTACTCACTCGAGCAAGTACCTATCGATCGAGTTAGCAGTGAATGAATGATTCATCATAACGGAATATTTTTTCTTGTTATGAGAGTGGTGGTGGTGTGATACGTAGAAGGAGGTGAGGTGAAGTGATGGTGGTGTGATGTTCGGCTGGGGCCGGGCGGGCGGTAAGGCTACTAGGGTAGGGTAGTTAGGCGACGGTTTGGGAAAATGGATGATGGTGAGCGAGGATTATGGATCACTCTACTACACACTGGGGGATTTTTTTTTTGGTGTCTGGAGGGAGGTAGAGATGGAGGAGGAGGAGGAGGAGGAGGAGGGAGGGGGATGGGTTTGGTGGTTTGGCATGGATGTTGTCTTTGAGGGGGGGGTGGTTTTTTTTGTTGAAGTGTAAGAAGGTTGGACATGTACATATGTTGCACGGTTTCCGTGTAAGGAATCACCAAGTGTAGGATTATTTATTTTATTTGTTGCATGTAGCACGGCATCACATTGTCCAAAGAAATGACGGTACAACAAAACTATGAAAAAGAGGGGGTATAACATCCAAGCTCCGTCCGTATTCCCGTTCCCAAACTGTACCACCACGCACCATCAATCCCCAACGAAACAACATGCTCTCCATATCCAATACACCGTGCTACTCCTTGTGCTCCTCAGCCCCCAACCTGACAATATCCGCCTGTCCCAAAACCCACGTGCCCTCCTCCCTCTTCCCATCCACGCAAAGCTTCCCCGCATTGACCGCAGCCCTCGCAATGACATCGGCCTCCTGACCCCAAAAGTTGGTCAGCGCCGGCGAAACCTTCTTCAACGCGCCGGCAATACCACGGATTATAGCCTCGGACGGGCGACTCTCCTGCCGACTCCCCATGATCAGGCCCGGGCGCAGGATGACGGTGTGCTTGAACCCGAGCGCCTGCACCTTATCCTCGAGCTCGCCCTTCATGGCGGGATACGGCAGCCGAGATGCCGTGTTGGCGCCCGCGCTCGAGATCAGCACGTACGTGTCGGCGCCGGCTTCCTTTGCGGCTTGCGCGAGCGCGTAGTTGAGGTCGACGTCGAGCTTGCGCTGGTTCTCGAGGCCGCCGGCGTTGGCGCGCGTGGTGCCTAAGGCGGAGAAGAAGATGTTGGGGGATGCGGACCGCGGGTATTGCGACGCCCAGGTGCTGTTGTCGCTGGAGGTGATGGGGATGAGTTTGGGGGAGTTGGTCGGGTTCGGCGGGTCGCGGCGCGCGAAGGCGTGGACGGAGGAGAAGCCCGGGTGGGCGAGGAGTTGGGAGAGGATGTGTGAGCCCTGGAAGCACGGTATGTTAGATTAGTCTGGTGTGGGGATTGGATGGTGGTTGTCTAGGACGTACGACGAAGCCGGTGCTCCCGACAATTGCTGCGGTCGTCATGGTGATGGGTGAAGTTTCCGTAGATGCTTCGGTTTAAACATGAACAGCGGTTATAATTGCGATCGATTTCGCCAGACACTAGCGCCACCTTGATCACGAATCATCACTAAGCAGCCATGATGCTGCGCGTCGAACAGACACGAGAGCAGATAAATAATCTATAGGCGTGTTGCTTGTTTTTACGCTATACGAAGTAGAGAATTGATGTCGAAGTTTTTGGTTTTGTAGACCCTTGATGACTGACGAGGCTCCAATTATACCTTTGTAGCGTCAAGCGGGAGAGACCCTGATGAGTGAACTTGGAACCTGGCCCACAAGAAGGTCTGTCATCAATGAGACTAACTCTTTCGTAGATTACCTTATAGTTATATACCTCTATTCTCTAGCAACAGACTAATTGAACTTCGTATGTAATACCTACCGAGGTGCCGAATTATAGTTCTGTCGAGCATCGTGATCTTCAGTGTTCGAAATTTACGAACTGCCGACTCTCTTGTAGGCAGCTAGAGATTGCCTTTCAGAGCGTTGTTTACATATGTATAGTATTTTATGGTCCCAAGTTTATTTAAAAATCAGTTCGTTATGTTGTTTCAGGATCACGAAATGTGTGGGGGAAAGCTACATACATATCAATGATCAATTGATGAACATGTACATGTACATGTACATAGGTACTGTCTTCTAAGCACTAGAACTACTGTTACCAAAAGATGTATGCGCAGGGTTGGTTGACAGAAGAATTCTATTAGACAAAAAGATCGAAAGTATTTTCTTCGTCGCAATTGATTGGTGTAATCAGTCACAGTATAGACACTTTTGGTGGATCTCAGGTAACGGACGTTCCTTGCACACAGGTTACTATGGGTCACGTGATTGAGGCTTGGGGGTTCAATATGTAGCACTGAGTGTATCAGCTATCAGCTCTACTTAACGAAATCACCCACGATCCACCATTTAACTTCCGCCTTCCACTAACCAGCTCTAGATTTTCGATACTTCAGTGACTAGCGACCCAAGGTGGGTGGTCAATGACGCCATGAACACCGCGCTGGGATGGAGAAAAAGAAAAACTATGTACAATCATAACAATGATTGTAAAGCTTATGTATCATTTGATATATACTAGAAGGTTGACAGTACTACAAGAGCAAGAATCCCCCCTCCCCGACTTTCCTCCCTACCTGTGAAGTGCCAGCCCTCTTCCTCCACCCACCTTCTGACTCCATAAATTCATTATACCTCTTCCTCCCCGCTCTAGTTCTGCTCGCCCACCCATTATCATACACAGCACGAACCTGCGTCTTAATCTTTGCTCTCTCAATCATGTCGTCAAAAGCACCATAACCTCTTCCCCGCTCGCGCTCCGCTGTATCAGCCGGCAGCGCATCGAGCACGCAACTCGGAGTCGTCATTGCCTCCCCAAAATCAACCAAAACACCAGAGCGATAATTCTCCTCACGAACATCAATCGGGTACACGCCGTAGCTATGGAGCGTCTTGAGGTCTCGCAGCATACGTTTGACTGATCTCTTCTTTCGATCTAGGGATGGAAGAGGTAGGTATTGTTTTACTATGGCGCGGACGGGCTGGGTACCGTGCTGTTCTTCATCTCGTTCAAATTCAATTGCTGGGAATTTAGAAATTAGGGCATCTTCTTGTTCTGCTGTGATTAAGATATAACCACAGCATAACGCGGCCAATAGGAATTCGCTCCGTAAATCTTGTGGCCTTTGGCCAGGGTAAAGCTTGGTGTAAATCTCATTGATTCTTCCGTAGGCTCGGCATTCGGCGTAAAAGGGGGCCATGGTCTCGAGGAGGTGTTTTTCTGATGGGATCTTTTGAAGCATTCTCTCTGAGAAGCGAGAACGGGCTACTTCAATGTCGTAGAATTTGAACTGGTAATTTGTTAGATGGTAAAATCGAGGATGGACAAGGAAAGCCAGTCATCCATGCGATAGATCTCTTACAATCTTTATGGCATAGGTTTCACTGTCTAGCGTAGCTTTGATAACATATCCCTCCCCACCTCCACTGCTGGAGGGCTCATCAAGCAGTGCTCCAAAATTGAAGTCCAGCAACGACCGGAAACTAGGGTGTCGAAATGGTCCAATTTTGGGGCCGTCGATGGACGGGAGCAATGTTTCTTGCCGGGACGCCTGTAGATCCACATCCACTCGTGGAAGACGCAATCGTTTCGCTTTGCCCCTAGGCATACTTCAAATGAAGAGTTTTTCTTTAAAAAAATGAACAGGTCCAAAAACAGAATCTGACGTGCATGGACTTGTTGACTCAGTACGCGGTGGTTATCGCATTGTGAAAACCTAATAATATATACGTAGGGGGTCGCTATGTTACACAAGCAATGTATGACCAAGTCATAGTGTTACGTTGTCTGCATGGAATGTAAAAGGTGTGGCATCCTCGGGTTGAGCGTGCAGCGCCCGACCAGAGACCCAAGTATTGATTTTCGGCAAGTAACGCGGAGAGGGGCGGTGATAGGACAACTGTTTATTAAGAACGGATATCGGGTACGAACCAGGGCAACCCGGCAGAACGCCCTGGGGTGATACGCGTCTATTCACTGGATCCTTCGCGATTACCCCGCTCGGTAATAAGAATTGTGGCTGTCACATTGCTTTTAATAGCTTGTCACCGACCTTCACTCCAGCTTCCACTTTGAGACATATCACTGCGTGAAAGAGGCGCGGTCACCAATGTCAGTAATCTTCATCCACACGTACGATATGTTGGTCTTGTGGGAGGTTACAAGCGTTACGATGATATATTGGGCGATAAGGTATGCTTGGACATAATACTGCTATACTGTTACTGTGCTCTACATCTTCGATCATCATTTTTTCGTCGTCGGAATGCCTGAAACTCTGATTGATTATCTCAGACGTCCAAATCCTGAGATACGCCACATGACTCAAGATAGCGACAAAAGCATTACCAAGAATCTTTCTTATACATATCCACGATTCATACAAAAATGGGAGGAGGTCAAACCGTGGGTGCTGGATAATATGTATCACGATATTCTCAACATCAGAAAAGAGCGCAATCGAGTTGATGAAGTCGATTTTTACGATCGCTGTATCAAGGGTGAGAGCGGTTTGGGGGACATTTTGTTTGGATGGAACAGGAAGATCGTCAACAGTGCGCTGCGGGAGTCGCAAGACTTCTTGGATCATAATGAGACCATAGACATGGTACGAGGCTATGCAGCAGCTAGGTGTCAAGGAGTGGCGAGGCCTTTTCAACCAGACTGGGCGGCAGTCGTCCGAAGCGAGCCATGGAGAGAAGGCGACCTCATTGTACCGCCAGTCAGCATTATGCCAGGTGAAGCAACCACTTTCTTTCCCTTCATCACGTGTCCAACATTTATCTTGTGTGCACGTCACGGAACATGAGGTTGATGTGAGCTACATTGCTATGCGATGAGCTAATACTATTTTAATACCAGGTGACTCAAAGTACAGCAAGAATTGGACTTCGGCTGATATCCAACTGGGGGAATGCAAGTTACCCCACCGAAAACGCACGCCTCCTTGGCTATGGCCTATATCCCAGATTTATAGCTACTGTTGTAAGCTGAAAACGCGATACGGATACCTCGTCACAGACAAAGAACTTGTGCTTGTAAGGATCAGGCCTATGGCCGACTTTGCGTCAGCGGGTCCTCGGTCTAAAGATCTTGCGCTTGCCGCTCTGGATGAACATGGAATGCTGGAGTTTGCACCAATTCCTTGGTGCAATGGCCGGACAGCGGACGGATACGAAGTCGAAGAAGGCAATGGAATTTCTGTCAATACAGCGTTGTGGTGGATGCATGTCCAAGCTTTCAAAGACAATTCGATTAAATGGAAATATGAGTCGCTGGAGGAAGAGATACTTCAATCAAGGAGAAGAGACTCTGCTAGAGAGAGTGCACCGGACAGTCCTCTTCATATTGCAACCACACCAGGCAACGATATTCCTACTTCTAGCTTCCAGGTCAACCAGGATTATCAGGATGAACCCTCTGTTCCACAACCCTTCATGCACAGACGCAGCCCCGGATCCGGCAGGCGTGGTAGACCAAGGAAGCGACAGATGTCGAGAGAGGAGGAGACCGTGGAGGATCCTACGCCAAGTGCGTCGTTTGCATCACGATCTTCACCAGGAGCTGGAGATACGGAGATACCGGAGAGCGCAGGTCGAGCGAAGAGAAAACTGGTGCCTGACGAGCCAGCCACCGAAAAGAAGAAGGGGAAAGGGAAGAGGAAGAAGCAATGAACAATGCATGATGAGTACTATGAATTTATGAAATGTGTCACTGCGTTGCAGTCGATATTGAGTTCTCTATTCTACAGAAATTATGTTCCTAACGAAGCTAAGCCGCTGCATATCATGACTGTAGTAGTCAAATATGAGCTTTCACCCCGTTTTTAGGTGCCGTGCCAGCGTCAATATCCAATTGCAGAGACTAGCCCGTCACCTGAAATTCACAGATACGAAGTCAGTTTATAACATTTTGAAGTTATAGACGATTTTAATCGTACGAATACTACCCGGGCTATCTAAACCCAGTTCAAAAACGTTTTTTTTTTAAAGGGGTTAATAAAACTGAAGTCAGTTTAATTCAACCAGGGCTGATATGATGAGTGGTAAATGTTGCAAAACTCTGCAACTTATCGTGTCTTAATGTTACTGTGTACGTAGCGGGTTGTGTGGGTACGCATGTGCCCAGTAGCTAGGTACCACATTGATCGACGAGTACTTGAACTTACCGGCACTGACATACAAACCTTTTGCTCACCTCTCTTGGTTGACTTGGTCGCCTCCTCTTGGTGCCTCTCTCACTCGCTTCTCTCACCTTTCTTACTCGCCTCTCTTACTCGCCTTCCCTATTTGCCTCTCTTACTCGCCTTCCCTATTTGCCTCTCCCACTCGCCCCTCTTCCTGGTCCCTCTTACTCGCCCCTCCGAAGCGCTGCTCCCATTCACCTCCATCGTACCTTCCCATCGAAGGCATCATAGCAAACCAACAAGACATCTCGAAAACCCATCATTACAAACGCTTCAAGACGCGCTCCGCACTGAAAACGTCCATCATCGAGCGCCCCATTGTGCTGCTGTCCATCCCCTTCCCAGGGAGCATGAACTGGGAGGTTGTACAAGACATTCGCCAAACCGCATCACCCTCAGAGCTAGGGTACACCGACGACGCTGAGCCCGGGAAAATTCGCGACAAGGAGTCAATGAGGGTCATGACAAAATTGACTTTCGCCCGATACCTGGACATCACCGACGAGAAAGCCGCGATGATCATCGGAAAGGCAAGGACCGAAGACGATGACACACAGAAATACCACGAGTTGGAGCAGAAGGTGAAGTCTATATGGCTTCCATACAGGTCGCGAACTTTCGGACCCAAGTCATATCTATACAGTCTCGTACAGCATCATATCGAGACTCAAGAGTTCGACAGCAGCTTCTGGAACGTATGCATAGCTGAAAAATGGCATCTATTCCAGAGTGAACGGGAAGTCGAGCCAGCACGGATCGAAGCTCAGCGGCGGATACACAGCAAATATCAGGAAATGAGAATTTCCGCTCGAGAGAGTATCAACACCGCTCGCAAGGAAGCGTTCGCGGCAGCCAAGGCGGAATACGACCGTGCCTTGAAGCAAAAGATGTCATCCAATGCGCCAATCACGATCGCCCAGAAGCGGTTGCACCATTTTCAGGCCCTGGATGTGCTCTACGAGGAACCTGCCTGGTTCAGAGGACCAAACAATACGCAGCAGATGTTACCATCAATGAAGGTGCCGTACGCAAAATATTCACCAAACGCTAAACAGGAATTCTGGATCAAAGTATTCGATGAAAACCCCAATGTCATCGCCAACATGCTTTGGGAAGTCCGCGATGTTGTGCACATCCCGGGCACCCTTGATAATGCGGATCAAATCAATATCCCTGTGGTTGCGAAGGCACAATTCTTGTTCATTATTTTTCAGGGCATCAACTGTGGGAAGGAGCCCTGGGCAAGGGTAGGAGCTGGACATATACATAGGCAGATAGCCAGGTAGCCAGGTACTATACCAATACACACATCATTATATCTATCCTTCACCGTGTGAGATTAGTACCTTCAAGACTAAGAAAAAAAACATGTATCAAAAGTGTCTTCTTCTTCGCGATTGATTGGTGTAATCAGTCACGGTATAAACACTGGTTCCGATCTCAGGTAACGTCCTTGGCTAGGGACGCTCTCACAGGTAACTATTGGCTCCGTGATTGAGGCTTGGAAAAAAACATTTATAATAACCTCCGTTTCTCCATGATGAACTAACGAGCTTATATCAACACGAATATCCTGAAAGACGGTACCTAGGGTAGCAATACTCTGTGCGGATCAATTTCATACGGAAAGACACAAGTGCAAGAATCAATATGTTAGAAACGGAAGTTGCTCTAATAATAACAAGTGCAGCTGTTTAACCATCAGGCTGAGACACAGTCGCAGTCAGCATTCACCGGTCTGGTAGATGGTGCTGGAGGACGTTGAATCCTTCGCGCCGTTGGAGAGCAAAATGATTGGTCGGCCAATCTGCAATGCACTGTGATTGACTCGCATTTGCAGCATACACAATTAACAAATCTCCAAATCCGGCGATCCTCTGTCAATATCATGTCTCTGTTGCATGGGAGGTATGTACCATGTGTAATAAAAAGATCAACGCATTACTCTTCTTTTCACTGCAGCATCGCTTCCTATTCTCCATCCCTTTGACAAGTTAACGAAGCCCGCGCTGCGTTCAACTGCCATGGACCACAAACCACACTCGGAGTCGCCCCAGTCAGGGCCGCTGCTACAGGCCACAGGCGATGACTACAAGGAATTCAGCAACTCCTCCCACGCCGTCAACGACCCCTCACGCTTTGAGCCTACTCGCAGAGTTCTCTCCTTCAGTACTCTCCTTCAGTACTCTTGCTCGTTTTTCGCGGACCTCCTACTCATTGTCCCTCCACTTCTCTTCTTAATCTATGGGTTTCTGGTCCTGCATAATGAGGGTAAATCCATCGAAACAAAAGTCGTGCGCACCCTTCAGTCCACCGCCCCCTATGGAACAACCTTCTTCCCAATAGTCTTCGCTGCCGTGATTGGGATGTTCTTGACGTCAATCGCGGCCTGGAGCCTCGAACGAGGTATCTCAGTGCTGAGTCTGGAGTACCTCCTGAGCAGTCGCACTGTCTTTAGCACCTTAACGACGCCATTCAGTTTACGCGCGTTCAACGTGTTAACGCCGTTCCTTTTGATTTTATGGGCTCTCTCTCAGCTGGGTGGCCAGGCAGCTTTTCGAGTTATCGGCGTTGTACCAAACGTGCACTCTCTTCCCTGGGAATTCACTTATTTGAATTATAGTTCGGAACCGAGCTACAAAGAGCCCACAAGTTCGGCAGGGTCGCGTGTTATGACTCAGGTCTGAGGTGCCTTCACCGGCGCCCTTGGGTCAACAGGCGACGTCAAGCTCGCCCCCATGGATGTATTTGGCAATATAAAGATCCTCATGCTAGAAGCGTGCAGGAGCGCTCGTGCACTTCCTGACAGCGACAAGTGGTATAATGCTCTGCCTGGGGCGGGGTGTAATTATTCCTCGCTAATAGGATTGCCGGCGGTCCCCAGACAAGCCACGGGGTCTACGAACAGGAGTTTTGTTCTCGACACAATGTACATGTACACTGACTGCATGTTGAGTCATAAGCCTCGAAAAAACTATAGCCGAGCCATTCACTGAATTGAACCGTACCAACGAACTCGGCATTCCTGCTTATAAAAACACTATGCAGACTTTCGGCATTTGGGTTAATAAAAATCAAGCCGCAGGCCGCGATGGGCCCCAACGCCTTGTTTTGACATCTATCCTTTACCGACAACGCCGTCACGAATGCCTCTTGCACCCTTCTCACAACTTACGTAGAAGCCGATACCTTCTGCCATGATGCCGACTGCAAAGTAACTCGCGTGCGCGAGTCCACCAACCCACGTAATCCAACATTTTTCACGGGCCGTAATTTGACCGAGTTGACTGTTCTGGATAACGGCTATGACCCTGGTTTTTTCGAAAGCTTCGCAAAAGCCGCAGATATATCGACCTGGGATACCACAAATACGCATGCATACTCGACACCCATTGAGTATTATTTCACACATCCCGCGTCGCCGTATTCCGCGGACACCACAGCAGACAATGGCACAATTGCCAATTGGCGTGGTGCGGATATCTATCCAATTGGCGACACAGTCTTTTCGCAGCGCTTCTCACAGCTGGTCAATACGTTCTGGCTCTCGACGATTGCGCCTCGTGGCGTCACGGGCTATTTCAACATGTCATCGCAAAGCAATTCTAGTTTCGGAATTCATTACGACGTGGTGAATGTGACGGGCGCAATAACACCTGATCACTTTATACTTCAGTGCCGGCGTGGCTGGCTTGCTATCCTGGTGGTTTCATCCATGACTATGCTGTTTGCAGCACTTGCTACAGCTGTCTTTGGGCTGCTACGGCGAGGTCCCGAGATCCTGGATCGCGTGAGCTTGATTCTAAGGGATAATCCATATGCCAATGTACCCCTCGCCAGCTCAATGGAAGATGGATACAGCCAGGCCAGGAGATTGAAGAAAGTAGAGATCTGCGTGGGAGATGTCAAATCAATCCCCAATAGGAGGCATGTGGCAATCGGGACAATGGATACAGTGACTCCACTCAATCGCATTGAGAATGATTCTCGATTTTAGTAGAATAGACGACGCTGAGTAGGTCAAAATTACACGACAGCAAGAGTCATCGGGTTTTGAAAGCGGACACCTTGAATATTTTTTACCGCCAGCTATTATATTGACACTTCGAATATGGTCAGAAGGATATGACGGAAAGTTCGCTGCACAATTTTTGTGAAGCGATGGAATAGTTGGATTCTATTTCAAGAGCTTGAAAGTGATTGGACTCGCCAAAAGCCAACGTTATTGACAAGGACCTAGTAATAGACCTGGAGTGCTCTTGTAATTCGACAATGTCAGCGCTAACATCAAAGCTAGATAAACTGACATAACTGTTCATGTTTCTCTAGAACCGGTTCTTGTGTAAAATGGCATCTTCCTATTGTGAGACTGAGTGTTGCCACGATCACTAAACGCAGCCCGGCTGTAGATAGATGATGAATTTCAGGTTCGATAATCACTAATCTTTCGTCTCAGGGCACGACAGGCAGAAGCCCAAAGTAAGACAGGAGCCACACGGCCGGACATCTTCACATACTCAGATAGCCTGCTAGTACTCGAATACAATACACATCCATGATACTGTCACATCCAGACACACTATCTGTATTTGATTATCGACTGAGAAACTTATATCTATTGTTTTTATAGCATCTATGTTTTGTTGGAGTTAGTTCTACAAGATGATATGAGAATCTGCTTGAAATAGAGCTGATGTGATTGATTGCAAGTACCATGGTGTTTCCCAGTGCTTGACCTGGCTGCAACAAACCGATCATCCCTATTCACCTTCTTCACGTCGAATCAGTACGACTCAAGTGAATGCAGATCGAGGACAAAGTGAGAGGAAAAGGCAACATATGACAACAATAGGGTGAAGGACAGGTGGTATCATTGTCGGCGCACGGTTGCCCACAGAGAGGTCAGGTAGTACAACAGAACTAGCGCATACGGGAAAGGCACGTGACCCATAAATAGGTACCACATTGATCAATAAATTTTGAATTTGCCCGCACCAACTCCGCTCACCAAACACAATCGCGCCCCATTCTCAAAACTCACACACACAAACACCATACCCGCTCTCCCGAAAACCTGCAAGAACGCAATCAGCAGAATATCACGATGGTCAATCTCTCAGTGACCCACAATATCTACACCGTAAGAAACCCACCCCAAATACCGATCGTTTACTTATTTCGACAGGTGAGAGTCCTCGCGATGGACTACAAACCGCTGTTGGACGAGACGGAGAAGGCGATCACCGATGGCGGTGGACAAATTATGAAAGCCATGCATTACCAGAACGGGTGGCTGTGAGTTGACATTACTTTTATCAGTTTAGCTTTGATCACTGACTGGGACCAAGATATAAGATCGAGAAGGAGAAGGAGGACCCCCTCAAGGCATTTCACAGGACTCCAGGCCTCGAAATCGTCCTGCAAACCCCACGAGATTCCGAGGGAAATGTCATCCAGGAATCCAGGCAACATTCCGAGGAACTCAAGCAAGATTCCGAGGACGAATCCAAGACTGAGGATGGGAAGGAGGTCAAGAGACCCCTTGTTTCCACCTCCCAAATCAAAAAGCGCACACAGAATTAAGCGAGGGAAGATCCTGTGTTGCAAAGTCCGACAACAAAGGGGTATTGGCAGTATCAGTGGGATGAGAGGGGGTATGTCTGGATACGTGGATTATGGATCCTTTGGACTGCGCTACACAGCTCATGGGCCGTCGGGTGTTTCTTGGTTGATTTTTTTTCCTTTTGCATTTTGGACTTTTGACAAAGACAGAGAGAATCACTGCTTATCCTGGCGTCAAAACTTTGTTTACACAGGCACCGTTAACTTACGTTTTCGGGCCACCACCTCAATATACCTGTTCACTTACGTGTTCAGATTTCTACATTGATACCCCCGTTGACTCACGTCTTCGGGCCTTTTCATATATATTTCTCATTAGCTGCGGGTTTTGACTTCTCGATCATAGTGAGCATGTGCAGCTCATTAGCTCATTCTCATATGTAATACAGAAAAATCCTCATAAAAACTTGCTGCTTCACGTCTCTACACAATCTTTATTGAGTCAATATGCCCATACTGTTCTACATGAATAATTTTGAAAAGTATCAGAATCGGAATGAATATGCAATCTTAGCTCTGGCCGCTTCCCTTGGGCTGTAACACTGCGCAGAGCGATAGCTGTCAATTCGCTAAATTGAGGCGATACTCAATAAATTGGGTACAAATATGTTGAAACCCACGTACAGAGTTGTTTATTATTTAGACAACACGTGGCATAGCGTATTAAGACACTGATAATGTACTGTAACCACCCTAGTTACATTTTACTGAATTTGTACCTGGGATATGGATACCATAGATAGTCTGGTAGTAAATAATGCGAAGCAAATGTCAGATCTGTTGGATAAGATGAGATCATACTTATTAAAGAATCCATGACCTTCCAATGTCGAGTACTGGTCAGATGTTCAGTTCATGCCAGAAGGTTCATATCAAACAGGAACTCAGCAACGTTTATGCGAAGATGACTACAATGGAGACGTCGACAATTAGGGATCTGATGAGCTGCAAATGGACAAATTCCTCAAAGCCACGACCAGCGTAAGTGCTTCTACCGGTATCTTGTACACACTTGCAACTTTGGTCTTTCGTCCGCTCTTCAATTGCCATTTGCTCACGGCTGTGGTACAACCTCAAAAATCCATTTGCTTATGGCTGTGGATTAAGCTTAAAATTCTGTTTGCTTATGGCTGTAGTACAACCTCAAAATGGCATTTGCTTATGGCTGTGGACCGACCTCAAAATTTCATGGGCTTACGGCTTTGAACAGATATCAATTTTCTTTTGATAACTGCTGGTGCATGGGTATCAAGGAAGACTGCACAAACACATTGGTTGTTGCATCTGTAGCAATATTCGAATGAGTCTTGTAGCCCACAAAAATAAAATATGCAGTCCTGCCATTCTATAACCCTCCTTCGAGATCCTGTCGTCCCGCTCAAAGAAATTCTGTACAAGGTACCCATTTTATGCACTCACCCAGGTGTAAAAATAGCCCTCACTTACAACACTTACCACTCCACATCTACCGCTTAAAACGTCTCTTCCCCCTTAATTAATAGTTTTCTTAATAGTAAGTAGAGTACTAGGAGAGTATTCCTAAAAACATTTCTACTATTCTTTCTTTAATAGAGACAACTTCAAAGATCACAGGGGAGGGGGGGGGGTTCAACATGTTTTGGAACAAAGATGAAGACAATCATGATCGCAATTACGGTGTTGATGATGCGTATACATGATAGCCCTATATTTCTTTCTGTCTTAGAAACGGAGATCGGGTGTTTAAAGCACTCAGCCAAATTGGAGGCTACAAAATCGATTCAATCCATACTAGGAGGGCTCATCACCAGATTACATTTTCTCGTAGCCTATCATTGCCGACAATCATTACTAGGATTTTTCTCGAGTCACTGGGAAGCCAATTCAAGAATACTCATAATATTTCGTTTGGAAAATATCCAAAAAAAAAAAAAAGAACTACCAGATGCCTAACCCCCAGAAAGCGTATACGTCTGCGAATTGCCCTCAATCTTCTTAACATCCCCACTAACACCCCCAAACCAGCTCACGCGATCCTTCGTAAACTGCTCCCACTGTGGCTTCAACTTCGTCTCATGCAAGCTCAAATCATCCACCGAGCCAATCCGCAAGATAGGCACATTAGGAAACGCCGAGCTGACGCGGTACATGAGGGTCCCGCACGTGCTACAGAAGTAGTCGGTCATAGAGCCCTCGTGCCGCACGGGCGTGATGGGATTATACCACGACTTGAGATTTTCGCGGCCGCGCACGTGCACTAGGTACTTGTCGTCGATGGCGAAGTTGGATGCGAACATGGAGGCGGTGAGTTTGCGGCAGTCGGTGCAGTTGCAGACGAAGGTGTTGATTAGGCCGGGTCCTTCGACGGGCTGGTGGGTGGGTTAGTGAGTTGAGGGATGCGGGTGGGAGGAGAGGGAATTGGAGTGGGCTTACAAAGGCCAATTGCACTGCGCCGCAGAGACAGGTTGCTGTTGGGAGTCCATCTTTGTAGCCCCGGTCTTTGGCAAGGCTGTTGTTTGCGATGAATGGTTTGGACTTGTCTGCTGCTGCGAAGCCGTCGGCCATTTTTGCTGAGATTGATAGAAGCAATTGATGTACTAGGTTTATATTATTGGTTGAAAGACCTGTGAATGTGAAGCTGTGGAGATTGTTGTGGTTTTACATATCATTGATGGCCTAACCAATTGGTTTATATCAATATCAGCGACCTGGGAATATTTTTGCTTATGATCTCATCAATTGAAGCAATCATTGATGGTTGCATAGAGCGGAGTGTCGGAGTAATGAGATAAGCTACTTAGTACGTAACATAACTTGCGAACTGGCCAACCATATCTCCCTTAGTACGTAGGCTAGCTTATGTATGTATGTAGCGAGCTGACCAATCGTACCTCCCCTCCTATGTCCATGACCTCTAACAAGTCCAGTATCTTCCAAATCACAGTTTATCCTGCTTTGCTGCACAGCTGAACACCTAATCTAGCGACACTACGCTATACACTATTGATACAAGCCCCCACAAAAAAGAGCCATTGGTGATTGATTGATGGAAATAGTCGTACCTCCGATTCCGCTTTACTGATTGTCGTGCATTCGGGGTCAACAAGTGTAGCGTGTGGTGGGGGTGGTGGCTGCTGTGGAGGCGAGGGAAGCGATGGAAGCGACGGAAGCGATGGAGGCGGTGGAGGCGGTGGTGGTGGGATTTCATAATATGGCGGAAGGCGGTCTCCAGACGGAATTTCGCCCTTTGGGAATGATCAACTTGGGGTAGGCATCGGAGTGACACCAACGACACAGATTTCATGCTTAGCATTTTATTTTTTATAACTCTATCCGTTATATAACCTGCACAACTCCCAGTGATAACTCTTGAAGCGAAGATAATAATAATGCCCTAATACATCTTCGCTACTGGTATGCTCCATGATACTCCTTCGGCAGCCGTCGCTGGCTCAACTTCAGTTATCTGCATATCTTAGTCCTTTGACATCAATGGAACTTCTGCTTCTGTAAATGATGTTTAAGCGGCACTTGCGAGCTTTTCCACGTTCCGCTCCATACGCCCTTGATCTAAATCATTGAGTTCCCGTTTAATCAGGTTATGCAAAGACATAAAAGCTTCCGTTGTTACTGGCGTTACTCGTGTCATAGGTGTTTTTGGTATTTCGTCTTAAAGACCAGATCTCAACACCTTGTTGGTCGTCTTTGTATCAGTGAGCTGTGGGCTTCTGTATACCCCTAAACATTCGTTCCGGATTGAACGGGAACAAACTAGTTGCGGCATATTCAGCCGTGATATTCTTCTTAGTTGACGTTCTGTCCCATGCAGGCTTATATAGAGAGGTGAATCAGAAGATGGAGCTGCGTGAAGTTGTAAAGCGACATATTCGAAACGATTCTTCTTTGGTGTTATGTAATTGGCGACAGCACATTCAGGAGGTACTTCGGCTAGAATTCCGAACTTGGGTTTTTTACCAGCCGCCGGGCGAGTAGTGGCAGGCAAGCCAGTATGAACACGGAGTCGCCCTTTGGAGACCCAGACAACACATCCCGACACTACCTTGTATTCACCCAATGGCGTGCTGTACGACGCGTAAGACGTGTTGAAAACGTATATGCCCCGGACACTCGTCGGTTATCGAGCTCTATCACTCATTGTTCATGTTCTGGCACAGACGGTGTTTGAAGAGACGTTCTGTACCACGAAACGACTGCCGATTGGGTGTCCGCATTTGGCATGTGAGAGCGCGTTGTTTTTGCCCATGCCCATTTGTTCATTCCCAGCGAATTGACTGCTGACGATACCACACCTCTTTCGAGCCCTCGGAGGTGGCATGCATGTCTCTCAATACCAAGACCGCAAACCCCGATGCCCTGCCCCCGTCTCCGAGAATATCTAGTCGTGCCCCGATAATCGTTGAGGCATGAAACCAGCATTCTTGGGAAGCCTAATGCAACTCGATAGGGCGCTACGCGTATATGACCATTGGCCTGTTTCGCTCACGGAATAGGCCAAGGTATAGGCTTACTTCAAGTACAGAAAACGGTCTTTCTCAGAGCATTGTATCCTCCCATTAATCAAGCCGTAAACAGAACAATCTCCATGCAGAACATGCGTTCCGAGGCGGTGCTACACAAAGGCTAATTGAAGTTAGCGTACGACCTACATATGTGGTAGATTGCGTGTTAAATCCCTAATCTTAGTAGTGTGTACAGTAAAAGCTATCAAAGTCCATACCGCTCCATGTTATATGGGCCAACCAAATGTAGCCATGTGTCAAATATGCAAGGTGCTCGAAACAAACGTTTTCAATTCAGCCCGCGCTGTCGTATAATCCTTACTCGCGCCACATCGCCTATTCCGGTAGAATAGTATATCTTTGCGATTCGGTATTCCTGTGCAACAAAGATTTCCCCGTTATGCTATACTGCTGTAAAACTGTAATTTATACCCTGTACTCAAGATGTTTTCTGTGTGGTTGACATAGACCGGTTGCGCCATATGCACTTACCCCGCTGCTAAGCGATGCTTCACCGGACGACCTACAGAAGATGTCCTCAAGGACCAAGGCCATTGAATATATGTGCAGCACAAGAACATATCATGATAACATATTGTGACTCGAGATCTCTGAATACCTTCAAAGCACTTCAAATGGGGAATACATCTCTGCTGTGAATCATAGCAAAATACTTGTCAGAGGAACTGCTGATAACAGTGCCCTGGTTACGAGCTAAACTCCTCTAACATTCTAGAATTCCCGCGGCTTTTGAATACATGATGTTTCCATTTTCGCGTATAAAAGGTTATGGAACCCCACCGGAGGAGCCGCCAAAATCAGCGCATCGGAGTCGAAAATCAGGACCACGTGGCGAGCCAAGAGAAAGGAAGCAGATTCCACCTGACAGAGGACCCGAATTTCCAAAAAGCGAGGCAGACGCATACGAACACATCGCTGCCATAAGATCTGAGAAGTTGAGTGCAACTGGAACATCAATTGCCAGAGCTCTGAACAACGTTTTGAAGGAGTGAGTCATTCGCGACCAAGTTTAGGGGCAAATTAATAATCAATTATCAAGATCCGCAAAACTCTACTCGGACTCTTCTCATTTTCTTTTTGAATTAATTCAAAATGCAGACGACAACCAGTACGATGATCAGATACCGACAATGGGAATCTTCTTAGAGGAAACCCGCACCAATCGCATTCTACGTATAGACTGCAACGAGATTGGGTTTAGCCGAGCTAATTTGGAAGCCATCTGTAGCCTTTCCGAAAGCTCAAAGGCTCAACCAGGTCGAAAAAGAACTTATATTGGAGAGAAAGGGATGGGTTTCAAATCGGTCTTCGCTGTGGCAGATGTCGTCACTGTCCAGTCCGGCTATTACTCATTCAAATTCGTGAACAATAAATCGGAACCTCTCGCCATGATCTTGCCGCACTGGGTGGTACCCTCAAAGGCCCACCCCATGGCAAACACTTCCATTACACTGGAGCTTTGCAAGGAGTTCTCTACGAAAAAGTTTGTGAAAAAACTGAAGTCTTTGGATCCCGCATTCTTGATTTTCCTAAAGAACTTACAAAAGATCGAGATCGAACTTAATCATGACAAGGAAACTGAGCGATGGATATGGAGGCGGAGTGACTTTGGTCCAGTGGTACATGGGTTGGCCACTGCTACTGTTCATGCGGGTGAAGAATCAACTGAATATGCGGTCTTACGAAGCACGATATCGGACCTGCCTCATGACGATCGTCGTATTGGGGTAACAAATACAGACCTAACACTGGTCTTCCCGGTTCGAACCTCTTCTGAAGATATTGAAGATAGAGTGTCATCTCTCTACGCATTCCTCCCTGTTCGAGATTACGGATTCAGAGTAAGTGGGTCAATAAGGTTTCTATTGGTCAAGACAAGTTGCTGAAGTGAACAGTTCTTGATCAACGCTGATTTCATTCTTGTGGCCAGCCGGGAGGATCTTGATCCATCGCCCTGGAATAGGCATATTATAAGACATATTCCCGCCGCATTTCTGGATGCCGTTAAGGGATTCACAGAATCTGAAAGGTCAATCCGGTATATGTGGCTTCGCTTCGTTCCGCTTCGCAAGAACCGACACGAGGTCTTCGCAAAGCTTCATTCGAGAATTTTGGACACTCTGAATGAGCATCAAATTCTCGAGTCACACGCTGGTGAATTGATGAATCCCAATCGATTAACATATGTTCCCCAGAAGTTCCGGGATCGGAACGGATCGCCGCTGGTCCCCCTAGAAAATGGGGAAACTGTACACACTTCTCAGAAATACCATCCTGATCACGAAAAGGCTATGAAAAAATTGGGTGTCAAGAGAATGTCTTCCACGACGTTTTTAAACGAGCTCTCCACATATATCTCCGGAAACTTCGAAGAGTTTGTAAGGCAGCCACTAGAGTGGCACGCACGGCTGTCGAAAGTCCTTTTGTCACTAATACACAACGATGACAGTAAGCGCCACAACATCATGGCGCTTATACGTGACCTCAAGATCATTCCTCTACGCGACGGCCGGCGTTGGAAAAGTGCGAACGAGGGCACCATATTGTTTTCTCCAGACAGACAGGTCATGGACGTCCCTAATGGAATTGATATCTTCGTTGTCCACGAAGATGCCCTCAAGCAGCCCGAGCGAAAACAACTATTGCTGCTCTTAGATGTGAAAGATTACGAGAACTTCTATGTCTGCGAGGCTATCATCGCCGCCCATGATCACGAAGATTTCCCCTCGGACGACCTATCCACAGATGATCTTATCTCCCACATAGATTTTCTCATTGTCACTGACTGGTCCCCCGCAAAGTCGAAGCAGATAGACCTGTGGTTTATTGTCGAAGACGGTTCTTGTTATCCAGGATCAAAAGTTTACATAGACAGTAAAACTTCCTACTCCGCTACCTCAATTTTTCAGGGACAAAGATCAAGGTTTCCCTTTCTTCATTCAGATTATATCTCAGAGCTTTCAAAAGCCTCTCAAAAGTGGACTAATATACTATGTCAGTACCTTCTGCTCGACAAACTTCCGCGACTCATCAGTCCGCCGTGGGCCCTCCAGGACGGCATTTCATACTCTATCTCTAAAGATTTCCAATTCATAGTTGAGGAAAACTCGCCCATGGACGCTCTTCTCCTCTTGCGCGAGCACTGGCATCACTACGAAAAGTGGATCATGCCGAGGAAGAACTCGAAGCGCGAAGCAGAGGAGGTCATGAAATCAAAGATCGAAGTTAGAGAGTATTTATCTAGCATGGTTGTGCCATGCCGAGGAGGCAAAAAAGCTAGACTTGACTGCACTCTGCTTCCCAGGAAAAACATATACGTGGCAAATGGGTACAGGATACAAAACAAGAATCGATCTAAGACAGCGAAATATCAACCAGCGCAAGATTCCAGGGCCTATGTGAAAAAAGTGAAAGGGGCCTTGCAAGGGGTCATAGGCAGGAGCAGTTCATCAGAACGGTTCCTACGTCCTCCGACCGACCTTGAACTGCATGGATCTTCTAGACATCTTTCTAGAAGCTCTTCCCCACCGCGGCATCGTCGGCACCGTTCATCTAGGGATACTGGAAACGATAGCGGCTACAGAATCCGAGGGACGGATAGAGATCATCAACGTACACCGTCACATGAATCAATCAGCCAGAAAGTGGATAAGGTCCTAGAAGAAGACAATGAAGACATAGTAAAGCATAAATCGAAAAAACCACAGCACCGCAGAAAGCATTCAAAGGCTCAGAACGAGACCCAGATACCAGAGATAAACCAAGAAGGGGATGAATTCTGGACACCAGATGAAAAGATTACCGGCGGCCGATTGTTTCTCAACGTCCCAGACCCGAACGATGAACGCTGGGATTTTTTGGGACATTTCGGGGTTGTCGTGAAGATGAATGCGGCTGCCATTATAGATCGTCTTCGGCGACTACGGGATAAAGGCTCGGTTACTAAAGAGGAGGCAAGTATGTTGTATGAACAAATCGAAATCTCTGTTGGCGAAATCGGCGCCGATTCCATTCGGTAAGTGGTGTCATATTCTTGTTTCATGAAATGTATGCTGAGGAGATGCTAGATCGATTTTTGAGAAAGAAGAACTTGTGTTTTTTCCTGCAGATCGCCATTCTTCAGCGGACACATGGGTTCGAATAAAAGACTGTGTCTGGGATGGTCCGGCTTGTCTTAGACATGTTCGCTTGCTGGAGCCGGAATATGGAGCCCGATCCATTCTGTTTTGTACTGTCTTGAAGTGTCGCACTGCCAGCGTAACAGATTTGATTTCGGAAGCCAAGAAAATCAGCGAAGACGATCCTTTACAGCATATCAATCAATTATTCCAAGAGATCAATTCGCGTATTGGAGGCGACTCAGCAAACGAAATCAAAAAGCTGAAGGAGTTCCAGATATTTCCAACCAGGAAGGCAAATCAAAGTCGAACAATTCGTCTTCAGGGCGCAGAAAAGGAATGGTATATCCATGATATTCCAGAGGCGGCAATGCATTTCGAAGATAAACGTTTTCTAGCATTTGATTACCAGGATATAAAGCTTCTACGCCCACTATTTAATCTTCTCCGGCTGGGAAATAAATATTTATCACAGGCAGCTATCCGAACCAACGTCCCTGGGGAAGTTTTTCGACGAAATCAGGAGTATCAGCGTTGGTTAAGAAACCGAATCCGATATGTTAAACGGTAAGTGCCCCACCTCAAACAATCTACATGCCGTAATCTTAGGCACTCCAATTCTGACTTACTGCCGTAGCCTGATCCTGCCGGAGGGCGATCGAGACTATAAATACTCCCGTCTACGTGACATCGAGATTTTCACTGCGAAGGAGATTAATACTACATGGACACTGTACAGCCGTAATGGTGAAGTCGACAAGCAGTATACGCATAGTGCCAAGTATGGCTTTATAGAGAACGAGAGCGATGGTCGACTTACACTATACTTGTTACCAGAAGATTCTGAACCTGGAGGCGCATCGATTGATCTTATCGTTGAACTCTCGCAATATTGTGGTTTCAATGAGAACGGAGAGAACGCGGTGTTGCTTTCCCGTATTCTAGCCGAGAGAGATACGAGTAACATTGAACGGTATCTGACCAAAAATAGAATACCTTTCGACCCCTTGGGAGAGAATACTGACACAAGTGGTAAGTCTTGCCACCCGGAGGGCGAAAGTTCGGAGTCTAATGGGATTTTACATCACGTAGATGAACCAAATACAAAAAGTGGAAGCGGAATGCTGCACCTACCCACCCATTTTCGGGATATACGAGATGGTCGTATGCAAGTACGATCTCCGTTTGTGTCGTTCGCAAAACCAGACATAACATACACGACCTATGTTGGAGAACTTTACGTACGTTGCTCCAAACGCCGGCATAACTCTCTCTAATTCCCAAAACACAGGTATCCAAGGTTCTGGAGAAGGTTTTAGGCAGTGATTACATTCCAAACGACCACTGGCTAAGCCGTCTCCGCACGAGGGATGGCCACTTGCCTTTTGAGCGTCAGGACAAGGACGGCTTTCCTTTCAAATTCATTGACAAGAACAGAAAGTTTTCAACATTTCTCTCCGACAATGGCTATCAATCGGCGAGGTTGTTATCAGATCTTCCCACATTTCATATTCACGTGAGCACATCAACGGGGAATATAAACTCAGGATTCGATATGACTCAATACCAAGTTACCAAGGCAAGAGCTTTCATTCAGAGAACCTGTGGGAGCGTAAAACTGATCTCTCACTCTAGGCTCAAACACTCACAATGGTTGGTTTGAGTGGTCAAACTGTGTCCGAACTTTTGGTTGCTGCACGAATAGCCCGCGTTGATCAAGATCCCCACGTGGCTTTCTTTCCCGATCCTTGGAAAATGTTCATTGACAAGACAATGCGTCTAAAGCCCTCAGGTAACTACCAAGCTTGCTTTGAGGATGGAGCGCCGGCAATCGCAGTTCCTGCCCCTGGCCTGAATGACGAGCGGAATAGCATATATCAAATGCCGCTTAATGCTTCCACTTACATCAGACTCATAGAGCTCAAGGGTGGAAAGATCAATGACCCTCTAAAGGGGGAAATTCATATTGTTCCGATCACACGACCGGGGCGATTCTGGGCATTGTCATATGTTTGGGGTCCACCCCCTTCCGAACATATTCCTTACTATCTCGAGACGAGCCATGGCAGGTTGCTTATTACGGCTTCGCTGAACCTTGCCCTGCGAAAGATCCGTGCAAGGCGGCAATCTGTACGTGTTTGGGCAGATGCCGTATGCATCAATCAAACCGACAGTCATGAAAAGGCACTTCAAATCCAACTCATGGGAGACATTTATCAGTCTTCAGAAAGAGTATTTGCCTGGCTAGGTCCAGATGAAAACAATAGCGAACGGGCGATGGCTACTCTTATACACATCAGTGATCACGGCTTTGATGTCTCGTACGAGTCCGAAGTTCGAGGTGCCGCCAAGTCGATCCGCGAACTGCTCAATCGACCCTGGTTCAAGCGTGCTTGGATTGTACAGGAACTCGTCCGCGGTTCTTGCGTCTTTGCTGTATGTGGTGATTTGGAACTAGAATGGGAAAGCTTCTTCAACGCCGTCGTCGATTGCGAGAAGTTCATAAATTCATCTTCGAAAGGTGGAGAAGACGATGATTTTGCAGATTGCATCGGTCCCACCTACGCTCTAGGAAGGACGCGTGAATTGTTGGTGTTCCAGAGGCGGAAGCTCACTTTGCTCGAACTGCTAGAGTTCTTCGCGTACACTGGAGCGACCCGAGAGGAAGACAAATTATTCGCGTTGCGTGGATTGGCATATGATGTCAGTAGCCAGGCGTTTGATCCGCTCTACGGAGAGAATCTTGAAGTCGGTATTCGCAAGTACGCGGAAGCATTTGTTGAGGAAGGCCATGCGCTTGATCTTCTATACAAAGCTGGGTTCTTCAATAAATCTTATGCATTTTCCACCTGGATCCCGCGATGGACGCGCGGAAAGTTTCCCCGAACGATCGTAGACTGGGAATGCGCTGATAGCGAACCATTTTATGCCGGCCCTCGATTGCCCGTAAAAGCAAAGCTGAATGAGAAATACCGGAGAATACTGGAAGTAGATGGATATGAAGTCGATCGTATTATGAGCGTCACTAGTATGGATATATCATCGGACTTATTGTTTTACCACAAAGTCAACTTCACAAAAGCGATGTTTGTGTATCGAAAGTTGATTATCAGTCTTGGGGAGCGATATCCCACAGGAGAGACTGCAGAGGAGCTTCACTTCCGGATTCCCATTGGTAATGCAAGGGGACCTCGAAGATTGAATGACGAAATTGAGATGAAGGCCTTCCGTTTGCCAGCCGAAGATTATCCAGTTAATGAGCGTGGTTGGCAAACTAATCTTCCGTCTCGCTTGTTTTCTATCCACGAAGGGCACGATCAAAGCCTATATGATGAGCTCCCTGATGACACAAAAGAAGAGATATTGTTGTACTGGGAATCAGCTGCAGTTTTTGCGGAGAGGATCCCTAAAGCCAAATTCTGCGTCACAGAAAAGGGATATGCAGGCCTTGTTCCCGGAGAAAGTGGTATAGGTGATAGTATATGTGTGTTCCACGGTGGCCGGGTCCCTTTTGTGCTCAAAAAACAGTCTGAGGTGTTCACGCAAGGGAATCCATATGGTCTTAGCACATTCCATCTGCTAGGCGAGTGCTATATTCATGGGATCATGCATGGGAGGGCGCTGCAAGGGGTGAATAGAATGGAAGTGAAGACATTTGGGTTGATGTAAGATGCTCTATGTATGGATTACGTAGGGGCGACAATCTAGGTTGACATTAATATACCAAGATAAAACCTAAAGCAAATAGCCACGGAAGAACATGTTGAGACCTAATGCTTCTGGGTGCGGCAACTTAACTGTTTGAAGAACCATGAATTAGTGACAGGAGGCTCTCAATATATATCGTAGAAGTTATCCTCATATACCCGAGAGACAAATTCACCCAATGTAACATATAGCAATGCCTTTTGCCTAGCCTTACACCATAATATTTTGCTAGGCTAGTCAACTTTTCAAATGTCATGATTCGACGTGGTAAGTATCAATGGTATTACCCGTGGCTGAGTAACTGAAAACCCGCAAATCTTTAAGGAATGACAGCTCCTTGCCCCATATTTTGCGGATCCAAAGTTGGTAACGTAGAACTCGAGTGGTTACCGTACATCAATTGATGATCAAACAATGCCTCAATGTCAACTGGTGCCACGCCACCTGGTGTTTCAACAATCAATATTCATGTACCCGGGGTTTACCATGTTGCTCCTCGTACGCCTATATTCCAAGCGTTATGTTCACTTGTAGTTTGACAGCACATCCGTTCTGAAGGGACGTAACAAAATTGATATATCCTATCAAGTCGTTTTATAAATAAATATCATACACTTAGAATAGTCATACTACCTATGCTACCTAGGTCCAGTTTAAAAAAAGGTTTAGGAGGGTTTTGTAAAAAGCTTTTGATAAAAGAGCGTAAAATCGTGTTATTAATGTCGCTCTCCAAAAGGGCGCCTTACCTTTTCTGGCTGACCTGCCCCACCTGCCTCGAGCTGACTTCAGCCTCAACGTACAGCAATACTGTATGGTCGAATGAATACTCCGTACTTTCAAATCTCATTATGGCAGATCCAATATCGATCGCGGGTATTATACTGGCGATACCACCTATAGCCCAACTGCTACTCAGTTACTACGCGGATGCAAAAGAGGCTAAAGTGGACATACAACGTTACATAGGGGAGCTAATGTCTCTCAAGGGGATTTTAGATTACATCGAATCCCTTAGGTTTGGTGCTTCAAGAGGAACTACACTCAAGTACGACTCTTCAGAGTTTTCGCGGCTGCTAGGTATGGCAAACATCACACTTCACCAACTGCAGATTTTGCTGGAGCCAAAGACTTCAGCCACCGGGAGCCTATTGCAGCGGATGACTTGGGGTAGCAAGAAAAAAGACATCAAGGGTCACTTTGATAAGCTGGAGCGGGTAAAAAGTGGGTTCTTGATGTTGATGATGGGTGACAGCTTGTGAGTAACACGGATCAACCCGATATGAGCATTTGGTGTTAAGAATAATAGGACACAGAGCTACGAAATTATCACAGAAATCGCAAATTTGAGAGACGAGGTGAGAAACGATCGTGAATCACGCGAGTTACAAACTCTCGGTAAGTGACGCGGTACGGTCCGAACGGTTGCTAGCTTACCGTACGTAGAGGCAGATAAGGAGATCCTGTTCAAGTGGCTTGCCCCTGTGGGTCCGGATAGGATACATCAAAGTGCGGTGAGGTCAGTTGAGCCGAAGACGGGCTTGTGGTTCTTTGATGGTACTTTTCGTGCCTTGCGTGAATCTCCACCTGGTGCTTCTAGGATAGTCTGGCTTCACGGGAAGTGTGAGTTTCCCTAGTTCCCAAGTAATGTATAACGGTGACTGCGACACTGCTGATTTGTATTATGGCTAAGCCGGTTCTGGCAAAACAACGTTGTTGTAGGTCTGCCCTACTACCACGTTGAAGACATCTTTATTAACTTAGTACGTCAGAGCACATACCGTGGAAAGAATCAAAGCCGCGTACCAAGACATTTCTTTCACCGGAATCGCATATTTTTATTGCTCATTCAGTACGCTCGCTTCGCAAGACCCTGCCAACATCATATCGTCGATATTAGTCCAACTGTGCCACGCCAGTCCAACTTTGTATGACGCGCTATCTGCCAAATTTCTAGATCTGGCCAAGAAACAGGCCACACCCAGCTTGAACATCGAGGAAATGTTAGAAATTTTCAGAGAGCATACGCGGGCGCTTGAGCGTGTTTATCTATTCCTGGACGCCATTAATGAGTGCGACGAAGTTGATGCTGTTCTGAACATGTTACTAGCCATAGCCAACTCCTCGAAGAACATACGCTTATTGATCACCAGCACGGCTCCCATGAACACAGAAATGCCGTTGAGGAATCTCAAAATATTCCAAGAGTTCATGTCAGCACATGAGGTAGACAAAGACGTGGCCACATTTGTCAATGAGCGGATAGCGTCAGGTAAAACCCTTGGCAGTCTAAGTACATCACTGCAGAGTGAGGTCCGAAGAGCTATACTGAGTCATTCCGGTGGCGTGTGAGTCTTATACCATCTCACGCTATTCATATACTAATGGCTCGAAGATTTCGATACGCCGAGTCCCAGATTACACGCGTTTCTAGACAGCTTACTGGCCGCGATGTCCGAAGCGCTCTAGCCAGTATGCCTCAAGATCTCAACGAAGTTTACCATCGCATCCTCTCCAAAACCGCGCCCGGAACAAGACACCACACCTACCTGAGGAGAGCACTCTTATGGCTCTGCTACGCAACACGTCCTTTGTATTTGCGCGAACTATGCGAAGCTATTGTCGTTGAAGAGGATGACACCGATCTCGACAGTGATACGCGCCTTCAGGACCCGAAGCAGATAGTTACACTTGGTCAAGGACTCTTGGATTACAACCGGGACACCGGCTTGATCACACTTGGCCATGCTTCCGTCAAAACATTTCTTTCCTCGTCATATATTGAGAAAAGCGATGTGTCGCAGTTTATGATCAGCGAGGGAGAGGCCCACCATACCATCATGTGCACCTGTCTACGATATCTGTCCTTTTCACCTTTTCGCATTGGCTGTTCTTCATTCAAGTCACAGGTAGTCGATGCCCTATACGAATACCCTCTCCTGGAATACGCAGCTCATAACTGGCCTTTGCATATTCGTAATGAAAACGCGATGGAATGGGAACACATCAGCGAATTCTTTTCGACGAAACAGCACAGTCGATGCGGCAACTATGGATTCTGGGTGAGTTTGCTCGCTACAGGACTCGAGCCGGATGTCATCTCGAGGTCTTCACCGTTGTACTACGCAGCATCATTTGGCTTCGCATCATTAGTAAAAGCCATCATCTTGCAGAATCCCGAACTCGATCTGGAGCAGCCCGGAGGCAGGTACGGTTCCACTGCGCTACAAGTTGCCTGTTTTCGCCGACAAAAAGAAGCATCGCGGGTTCTAGCAGAAGCAGGAGCGAATGGATTCTCGATCGGCTCACAAGATGATGTCGACGCTTTCTGGTGGGCCACGAAAAATGGGTGGGACGACGTGGCTCAGATCATGATACAAATTGGTAGGGAGAAGGGATTCAAGGTTCGCATGAAGCCAATCGAACCTCGGTGGGAAAAAGCTGCGAAAAGGGTTCAAGCGGGGGCTTTGGATCAAATGCAAAGCTCGGCCATGTCGAGATGGCTACGTAAATGATGGACTTATACGTATGTCTCAGGATGATTCTGGCAATGCTTTTGTGTTCGGTCGGTACGGTTCCCGGTACCAAGGTGCCAAGGTACAACAATCCCGCCTCCAATCTTGGGATGTCAGACAACATCCAGACAAGTGTGCACTGTGGGTTCCAACATATACTGCATTTCTTTATCGGTGTTGATACAGCGAGCTATCCATCTTCTCAAGCTCTGGAAAATCATACGTCGCAGGAGAAGAAGCGCGCGACTCATGTTTCAAGCCAGAAGAAGACAAAAGAAAGAGAGAGAGAGCCGGGGGAAGGCCACTTGTCACTCAAACCCTGTTGCTGATGCGCATGGTATGGGTCGGTTTTCGAGAGTATATTGAGTGGTGCAGGCATTTGATTCGTTGACAAAAAAAAAGGCCACAATTCCATCATGCCATGCCTACGAACACCTTTCCATTCTTGATAAACAATAGCGAGCGTGAACCTCTGCCACACTTTATCCCAAGTTTATGGTATGAGTGGCAAAAAAACTAAGCTAAAAGCTCGTAGACACTGTGTATTCTGTATGTATGCACCGCCTCTGAAATCCTCGGAGTTGCCCGTTTGGAATAAACGAATCGCCCGTTTTGGGTTATAACCGCGCCCCCGCAACCAAACATAACCACATGTTCTACAAGACGAGTAAAAGCGTCGGTGCAGGACGGGGCACATACGAACGCTTATTCGCTCAAATCTTATCGATCCCACCCCCGGGTATCATGCTGACTGCAGCTGCCCCATAGAGAGAGGACCTGCGTATGGGATCCGCGGCACCGCCCCACCGTACTGCCTTTTTTCTGACGCTGGCAGCTGAGAAAACATGCGTTCTATTTATGTGTCCCTTTCCCATAAAAGTCTGATTTTTCTGATTTTTCGATTTTTCGAAGTAGTGCATGTGGAATGGCTGCTCCGTTTTCTAATGCGGGTATCGGGGTTATCGCACTTGCGGTGTTCTTCCTCGTCGCGGGTACGTTGTCGGTTATTGCGCGCCCGATCGCGAAGCGGAGAGTCAAGCGGCCGCTGAAGGATGACGACTACTGGATGTTTGTGACGTTGGCCGCGTTTTACGCGTGGGTGGGATTGCTGATATATTGTAAGATAAGCTGCGGAGATGTGTTGTTTGGCTCCTCTGATGGGTTGTTGTAGTGATTGCAGGAGCTATGAGGTTTCCTGAACTGGCCCAGACGAGCCATCACGAGGTAAAGTCGCAGCGATCCTCGTCGCAGCCTAATGTCTAAGTAGTACAGGTTATGTGGACATTGAGAGTACTCTACCTATTCGCCATCACTTCTGTGAAGCTTTCCATCCTGGCTTTTTACCGCTCCATCTTCGACTGCTTGACATGGTTCCAGAATTCCGCGCTCGTCATGGCTGTGCTTTCCGTTCTCTGGTTCGTCTCGGGGATCGTGATATCCGCCATCATATATTTTTTGCCGCAATGCAAGATGTTCATGTGGAACACACCAGGCCAAGACCCAACGTGCATGCGATCGTCTGTCTTCTTGACCGTCCATCGGTTCTTGAACCCCGCTGTGGACGTTGCGATCCTTGTGTTACCCATGATCGTCGTGCCTAAACTTCGTATCCCGCTGCGACAGAAACTCCAAGCTGCGGGCGTGTTCCTTGTAGGTAGCTTGTAAGTACATACATGAACCCATCCAAAACCTCACCAACCTTACAAAAAACACCTCAGAATCGTCGTGGTATCAGTGTTAGGAATCGCCTACACAGAAGCGATCTGGAATCCCAAAATAAGTGCGCAATACATCTCCACAGACACCTACACCCCACATGCTCTAACTTATATTTAGATCTCCCCATCGAATACGGCATGCTATGGACGGGCACGGAACTAGGCATGGCTATTATCTGTGGCAATTTACCTACCTATCGCCCGCTTCTACCCAAACGAGATTCGATCCAAAATATTATTGCGAACTGGCGCTCTACTTGGTCCCGTAAATCTACCGCTCGATCTCATCAGGAGAACGACGCCCATTTATCTGAGGTCGTGCATGCGGAAAGCGAGATACGACTTACCTCACCTCGTGGAGCCGTACATGCAATCGACAGTGTATGAAAGAATAAACTTCGAGGGCTATAACGTTGAACTACTGCCACGATAACATGCATAACTATCGCGTGTCGAAGCTGCCACGCAGAAGTCAAAAACTACGTAAGAAACCTTGGACTCGACAACTCCACCGAAACCCACATCCCTCAGACCCTCCATCTCCATCCACAAATGTCTAACTCTCTCCAGACAGTAATCTATCCGATCCCAAAACACCGCTCAAAGTCCAATGCCTCATGTCTGATCTCAACACCGAAACCGCGGCAATTGCATCAAAGAACACCTTCATCTGGAAAAAAATCCCACATGGAATAAGAACGGAGGAGTTTTGAGAGCAGATACATCCCCCTCGAACCTCACCACCATCACCACAACCATCCATCATATTAAACAGGGATATAAACACGCGAAAGCAAAATACACAAGAAGAATCGAGAAGGCTGGGAGGACGTTACGACGTGCGGGATAAGTGGAGTGGTGTGGTGGGCTGGGGTTTGTGGTTGGAGTGAGGGAGGGAGTTTCTTGATGGGTGCGGTGGTGCTGTGGTCGCTATCTAAGCTTTTAATGTGTTTCCTGGGCGGAGGGGGAAAGGTGTGTAGAAAATGTTGAAGTTTATGGGGATGTAACTTTGCATTTGCAAAGCACATATAAGTTATTATTACTTATGTACTTATTCCTATTATAAAATTTCGACGACACGCAGCCTTACATCGTTAAACACACACACCCCAAGCACCTACCCGCAGATTCACAAAGTACGTATACATAATCGAGAAGGCTGAGAATGCACGGTTAGTTCGCAGATGGAGGGATGGATGTGGGTGGGAGGGGTATGAAGTCACGGTTTGAAGTAGGTGAGGTATGGGATGATGGGGTGGTATTAGGTTCTATTGGGTATCAAAGAAGAAAACAAACTAAGGGGGGTATCATGACCCAGACCATGAACGCCGTCACGGGTGATGCTCCTTGCATCACTTACACAAAAACCAAAACACCAGAAAAACAAAAACACCACAAAAACACCAATCTCAATCCAACCCACCCAAAACCAACCACCTACCGCACATGCACCTCCACACAATCCTCATCCTCAATCTCGGAATCCCCCACCACCCCGTCCACGCCCAACCTCTCACCATCCACAAGCAGCGTCACCACCGCCTCCTCCCCCAACCCCATGAACCCCCGGACCTTCTCCACAATGGCCGCGATGGGTGTCACCTTGGTGACCTTGACGCGCCAGGCGCGGCCATCCTTACTCTTGAGGAAGAGGCGCTGTTTGGGGAGGGAGGGCTCGGGCTTGACTGCCGGGCGGGAGGTGGAAGAGGAGGAGGGGGGGAGGGGTGCGTCGTCCATCTCGGAGTCGACGGCAGGAGGTGCGGGCGCGGGCGCGGAGGGGAGAGAGGTGGGCTTGGTGGTGGGGATGGGGTTGTTGCCCATTTCCTCGTCGAAGGGAGGGGGGCGTGCTCGCGCGGAGGGGAAGGGGGCGGGCGCGGGCGCGGGCGCGGGACCCCGGAAGACGACATCCTCCATTTCCTCGGGGAAGGTCACCGGCGCCGGGAGGGGGGCGGGAGCGGGAGCTTCCTTCATCTCCGAGTCGACGGAGGGCGCGGAGGAGGACGCGAAGGAGGAGAAGGAGGAGAAGGAGGAGGCGGGCTTCAATGCCGCGAAGGGGGAGAGGGAGGACGCCGAGGAGAAGGAGGACGTCGAAGAGGAGGCCAAGGACCCGAAGGAAGACGCCGAAGACCCGAAGGAGGAGGAAGAGACCTCCAAGGACGCGAAGGGCGAGGTGGTGGTGGTGATGGGGGCGCAGGGGGAGGGCGCGCTGGGCTTGAGGGTGAAGGTGCCCATGGAGAAGGGGATGGGGGCCCGGCGGGGAGGAGCTCCGGCAGAGGGCGCGGGAACACAGGGGCCAAAGGGGGTGGGAGCGGGAACCTGGACCGGAGCGGGAGACACTGGAGCGGGAGCAGGAACCGGGACCGGAGCGGATGCTGAAACTGATGCCGCGAGCTGCTGCTGAGCGCGGTTCTCTTTGAAGCGTCGCTTCATTTCTTCCATGTGCGCCTCATTGGCGGCTTTTCGAGATTCTTCCTGTTGCGCCTCTGTGGCGGCTTGTCGAGATTCTGATTGTGCCTTCATGTGAAGGGCTTCTTCTTCAGCACGCAGCATCTGGGCATACTGCTGCTCGAATTCTCGGAGGATGCTGACGATCACACCGATTTTGGATGAGAGCTCCGGAGAGCAAAGGAACAAGACTTGGGTCACCACCCCGTGGAATTGCTCGACGAGGTTGACGTTCCATCCGGTCTGGGCGAGGAGACGAGGGTCGCGCTGGTTTTTGCCCCAGGCTAGCAGGCGGGTGATGGCAGGCGAGATGAGCTCTGCCTCCAGGGTAAGGATGTTGATGGTGGTCGCAAGTCGGAGTTCTTGGACCGTGGCGGCCTGGAAGATGGGGGAGACTTTGCTCCAGATGGTGGTGAGGGTGGGGATGGTGTTGGCTTCCCAGTCCTCGGGGATTTGGATGGTTCCTGCATGGATGGCGTTTGTTTGCTCATCATACTGTTGGCGGATGGCTTGCAGGCGGGCGACTTCATGGGCCTCGATGGCTTGTCGTCGGCTGGCCTCCTCGGCGGCCTCAATGACGGCACGGATTTCTCGCGCTTCAGACTCATCGTAGTCGATGGGAATGGGTTCCAATGAGTCCAAGGAGACAGGAGGGCGGGCGAGTCGCTGCTCCGACGTCTCCTTCTGTCTCGTGAGGTATCGAGGTGGCTTGGGAAGCTGGGGCGACTGGCGGATCTCACGTGGCCCGTCTACCGTGTGAATGTAGACTCGCTTGCAGAATTTCTGCGAAACGGCCGAGAAAAGCTTGAACTGCATTGTGATTGTTGCAGCCTGAGCTTCGAGGGAACAATTGATAGAAGGAGATGAAGGGCTCTTGGGAAAAGGGTGGTGCTCAGAGGCAGACAAAGAGAGTGCTCAAAGGTGGGCGGAGGGAGATGCTCAAGGCAAAAGAAGTTGCTCAGGGCAAGTGAGATGCTTAAAGCTTGGGATTGGTAAAGAGGGTGGCTAGAAGGTTGGCAGAGAGGATGCTCAGAAGGGCAGAAAAGATGCTCAGAAGTAGGCAGTGGTGTAAGTGAGGGTCGGTGAATCGAATCGAGGTTTTGAGCGGGGGAGGGAAAGGTTTTGTGCGTTGAGAAGACAGGTGTCTTGGCGTACATGAACAAACGCCTGGTATTGTGCGAGGAAGGCGAGGTAACTGTTGCAAACGATGAGTGAACAGCACGGGCCCTACCACAGGAAGCAGCGCGGTGCCCCACGCCAATGAGAAGCTCGCCGTCAGGAGAGTGCGATTGTTATGTGTGTCCCGTACTCTGCTTTGTTTGATGTCGATGAGCGGACGGATTGTAGTTGGTTGCTTGCTGTGGTATGGGTTGCAGTAGCTGCAGCGCCAGGCAGTACATCACATAGTAGTCTCCAGGCGCAGAGACAAAACAGGCAATTTACAACGTTGCAAGGGGGGGAGGGGGGGTTGGGTAGGATATATTTACATGCTTCAGTGATTGGGATGGTACCATCGGTATCTGCCGCAGAAATAGTCACTGTTGCAAGCTTGTACAGCAGCGATTGAATTGAGAAGATTGCACTATTGAGACTTGCCATTGGAACGTCTAAAAAGAGATACAGAGATACTGAAGTTTTAAAAATACTGCTGGAGTGCGTATTTCACAGATGGTGCCATGATGCAGTTAGAACATTGGTATAACAAACGCGATTCACTCTGAACATGTTCCTTCATGACAGCGTGGCCATGAGAGTTGCAGCTATGAAATCTAGGATTCCTTCTATCCTGACATCAAAGACTCAAGATACTATAGTTTTTTTGTGCATATCAAGAGCTCTGCCTGCTAAGGGTGGACTGCAGCGGTGAATGCCAAGACATGCAGTGAATCAGGACACACGTGATGTGATTGGCTTGGAGATTATGTAAGCACATCGCGAACCTTGAGCCATCGTATCCGGCAAGGCATGGCTGATAGCGATAGGGGCAGAACAAACGCTCGCCATAGTGCATCGATTGCATCGTTTGAACGGATACAGAGGAGAAGACGATGCGCAATCCGGTAGCCTGCACGACGTGTAGGAGCGCAAAGCAGAAATGCATCCACAACGGTTAGCAGCTGGCCCATGGCCGGGATATGTGTGAGTGAGTGACTGACTGACGATTGATGGACTGATAGACGCACCACCGTGCGATCGTTGTCGAACCAGCGGCCGGGCCAGCGCTTGCGAATTCCCTCCACCGGGCACTTCGGCCATCCACCGTCGTCCTAAGAGGCCTCGACACGACGCCGACTATCAGCATGCCGCAAACCCAGCGTCGGCGGCCCTGAGCCCCTTGAACGGCACCGCCGCTGCTCTGCCGACGGCGCCGAGCTCCACCAATCCCGCCGCCTCTAGGCTCTCCCACCCTTCGCCGACCGCCTCGACCGCGGCATCATCTCCCTTGGACGGCTTGGATCCCTTTGACTTGCTCACGGATGAAGTCAAAAACAGCTACCTGCGATGCTCCTACAAATGGAGTTTCCATCACACTCCCACATTGCTCCTGCGAATCCGCGATAGGACCCTGGAGATATGGATGGTCTGGGCCATTTTGGCATTGGCTATACGGTAAGAGCATCAGACGATGAGCTGGCCGTCTTGATATGGTTCTGCTAAACCCCAATGCCAGGTTCGTGAGGGAACCACCAGCACCTTTCAGGTCGCAAATCGAGGCCAGCAATGCTTTTGCCGCACATGCCCGCCAGATCTTGCAGTCCGATCTGGAGACACCGAGCATCAGCCGTGTGCAAGCCCTGCTGATGCTGACTGGTCATGATTGGGGCGCTGGCAATGGACGACGGGCTTGGATCTACCTGGGCATGGCCATACGCCTAGTCGAAGTCATGGACCTGACTCAAGAGCTCAAACCGCCCGATAATCGACGCCCTACCCGCGAAGAGTTTATCGAAGCAGAGGTGCGTCGACGTACTGCGTGGACCTGTTTTTTGATGGATTCGCTCTTATCCGGCGGCAAAGGACGGAAACGCTCTTTGGTCGCCAGTGATATGCGGATCCAATTGCCGTGTGAACGTGAAAGCTTCGTCTTTGGCGAACCTGTATGCACAGAGAGTCTGGACGGCCGACTATATAGGCCTCCCTCGCCGCTAGCCGTCGGAGAACTAGGCATCATAGGATACAGCATGCGAGCAGCCAACATCTGGGGTAAGGTCGCAAAGTGGGCATGCTCCGAAGAGCTCAAGAGGGAGCTTCCTTGGGAGCCTGTCTCGCAATTCCAGCATCTCATAACCGAACTCGATCAATGGAAGAATGCCCTCCCTGTGCGATTGCAGTACGATCTCTTCTCTCTCCATAGCCACAATGCCGTGGACCAGGGCCAAGCATACTGCTATATGCATAGCATTCACTTCATGAGCTGCATGTTCCTGCAACGTGCCTACTTGCCTGTTCTTGGACCCCAAAATCACACCGAAGAAGTGCACGAGTCTTACAGCCAGTTTCCCGACCGGTGGAAAGAGTGGCAGAAGAAATCGAGGCGGGACTTATTCAAAGAAGCAAGTCAGGTGCTCGACATGCTAGAAGAGATGCGCACATTTGGCGTCTTCTTCCTTCGCGGCTTGGTTCCTTGGATCGGCTTTACCATCTATACATCCGTTGGGGTCATGCTGTATAGCTTGCATTTTCCTAGTGCCGAGGATGATCCTAAGCTTGTGCAACAGTCCCACGAGCGCGTAGTCAGTGGTTGTCAGTTCTTGAAGGAGATGAACAATCAATGGCCCATGTCCGAGACTTGGGTAAGACCCTCTTGCAGCCACGAGGCTTCTATTGTGCTGACATGGGTAGTTTGAAACGATCAAGCGCATGCAGAAATATTATCGTTCCGTTACTGGGCAAGGCGACTCGGTACCTCCGGATGAGCGACAGGTGCTTCGCCGTGCTCTGGTTGATTATGGGGCTCTGCAGCCCTCACCTGTGCAGAAACCCATGGACATGAAACCGGACGTACTCGAAACAAATGTCCTCCCTCCCATCATCTCACATCATGTAAGCTTACTTGACCCATTCTATCAGTTCCAGCTTCTGATGAGTCTCTAGGCAGCTACCCATGCACGAGGAAACACGCTCGCTTCTCCACCAGCTTCCGTTCCAACCCCCAACGATCACAATACCCCGACCAACTGGAATGCGGTGCAGAGCATTCCGGCCCTGGAAGACGATACATCTAGCATGGCGTTTGAATTCTCCAATGCCGACATGGAAGAAATCATGATGAACGCCACGCAGGACTTCTGGGGTTCATTTCCAGGCGAAGTGGGGGTTGGTTTCTAACAGAGCTGGGGAGGATGATTTGGGAACATTTTTTTTTTCCAAGATTTAACGGAACGTTTTCGTATTTGATAGACATGATTGTACGTTAGTCTGGCGTAATACCTTCTCGGATATCTTCCATAATGCACATATTTCCGCTTCTCCACAGCCCCGACCAAGCACGTCCACCGCGCCATCGAATAGAAACACCCCAGACAGACACCTCAACAACCCCGACTTCCCCAGAAAGCCGATGATGATGATGCTTCAAAGCCAGTCGAGCTACGAAATAATGCCGAAACGAATCCCCTGACCTTCACATAATCGCCGTAGCTCATCCTCTTCTTCCCCCACCACCACCCCAAGGATCCCCAGATAGAAAATTCCCAGCCTGCTCTATATCAATAATCAACTCCCTCCCCCGATCCCCAAGCAACCCTTTAAGCATCACCATGCTAGCCTCACCAACCCATCCGTCGAAAACGTAGCACTTCCACAAATCATTCCGAATAACCAACCGTTCCAGCCCCGGCGGTAACGTCTCTGCGAGCGGTAGTAAACAATGCGATTCCGTTTGGCCGTACAAGAGCGTGAGCGAGACCTCGAGCTCCGTCAAGGCGGAAAATCCGCGGAACGACCTGAGGTGGCCGGAGACCACGTGGACGAGACTCTCCGGGTCGGCAGCTTTATATCGCGGGTACAAAGTTAGTTAAATGTAACTAGGGTGGTTACAGTACATCATCAGTGTCGCAATACGCCACGCCACGTGGTGTCTCGATAACAAACGAATTTGTACCTCGAGTTCAATATACCAGCTGCAAAGCTATCACCAACTGCGGCATATGACTTTATAGGGCCCCTTGTTGGTAGTTGAATTATATTCTCAGTTACATCTGGCACGTCGGATTCGGCAGGCAGTGGACTAGGTCGTGCATGAATTGTGAGGAAGAGAGGAAACAATATCACACAGGTTTTAAATGCCTGTGGATTCATGGCGAAAAAAAAGAGATGTGAACAACTGCGATGGTATTGGCGAACACGGGAAAAATGCCCAACGAATTTGACAACGCGCGAGTTGTAAGTGTCGCACGTCCGGATCTAGACCGTGATCCCCAAGTTGTGAACCCTTGTGGGGGGAACTAGACAAAGAGAACGGCACTCATTAATTGGCTGTTTACAATTCTTGAAATGGAAGAAGGTACCATATATTGACGGCAAAACGGTACCCCAGGAGAAAGTCGACAGGAGCATTGTAAGCGTATTCGACGTGGATTTATCGACATCGTTCGAGCCAGAATATGAGCCGACTCTATGATTCAGTCTTTTCCGAGTATGAAGATTAAATGTTTTGTATAACCATCAATCTATATATCGACGTAGCGTCCCAATGCAGACTAGTCTAGGCATCACGTTAGTTAGTGTAGTCGGGGCCCCGCAACCGTCTCACTTGACGGTACTGGACCCTTCACTACTACACCAGCCTCTCTTCAGATTTCCAGTAAACAATTGACATTGTAGAATCAGAATCATTGTCGTTACGCAATAGCATTTTCAAAGCGCCAGTTGGTGCAAGAACCGGTATCGGCGCTTATGTGTCTCGCTTGAGTCACAACTTCATATGTCTTTCCCGGCCGAGTAAATCACTCATCCGGGATATTAAAAGCGAAGCGACAGAAACATTCATTTAGAAAACAACAAGAGAAGAGAAGGAAGAAAAAATGGGCGTCTTCTACGAAACCATCCCCGACTCCCTCAAACCATGGATCCTCGACCAAAAGATATTCTGGGTCGGCACCGCCCCTCTCGCGCGCGATGGCCACATCAACATCTCGCCCAAAGGCGGTAAATCCTTCGGCATCCTATCCCCCACCTCATTCTGGTACCTCGACCTGACGGGCTCGGGCATCGAAACCCTCGCGCACCTGCACGAACCGGGCAACGGGCGCATCTGCATCATGTTCACCGCCTTCGAGGGCTCGCCGCGCATCGTCCGTCTCTGGGGCCACGGGCGCGCCATTGAAAACGGGACTCCCGAGTTCGACGCGCACGTCCAGGAGCAGAAGGTCGAGCTCGTGCCGGGCGCGAGGAGTATCGTCATGGTGGATGTGCATCAGGTCGCGAGTAGTTGTGGGTTCTCGGTGCCGTACTATGAGTGGAAGGGGTGGCGGCATACCCTTGATGAAGTGTTTGCGAAGAAGGAAAAGAAGTTTAAGGAAGGGAATGAGAAGGAGAGTATGGATCGGTACGTCGATTTCTTTTTCTTTCCACCACCAAAACACTCGCCAGTCTAACCCTCCTCCAGATACTGGGCCTGGAAATCTCAACTCTCCATCGACGGCCTGCCGGGCATGAAGCGCGGGTACGAGTACGCGCAGCAACACAACATCGCCCCGCTCAAGAAGATGGTCGGCAAGTACGCGCCGCACCCCAAACATCCACGCACGACAGCCGAAGAGGTGTCGCGGATGCAGGTGTTGATGATTGCCGTGCTGTGCTTTGCGATTGGGGCTGTGGTTGCGCTTACGGTTGTTGATCCGGAGACGGTGCGGAAGGTGCAGGGGAAGGAGTTTTTTGTTTGACTTTTGGGGAGGGGGATTTTTGGGAGAGTATGTTGAGCATTTGTTTGAGCTTTGGTTTTGTATGCAACTTTATCACTTAACTACCACTCCACTCTACTCCAATCTTCTTTTTTCTTTAACAAATCATATCCAATCTGCCTGCCATCCATCCTTGACCCCCCAAATACACATCACCAATCGATTCTCTCCTTGTATCAAAAGTATGTCGTCCTGCTACTTCTCATACCGACAGACTCCTAGCACGCTTACCCCCTGGGGAACGGCCTTTGTACCCGTCTTCTCTTTGCGGAACAATCGATTTATGTACTATGCTCGTTGTATCTTGAATCTCATCTCTATATTAAAACGGGGTTTATTCTGGGGATGGAATGAAGTGATTGTGAGGTTTAGGTGGTGTAGAGTTTGTACGTGGTTGAGGGAGGTGTGATGGGATGCTTGGAGTGTTTGTGAGTTGGATCGGATTGGAGGGATTGTAGAAGGGGGATAGAAGGGGGGAGTGTTGGTCTTAGAAGGATGTGTGGAACTGTGGAGGGGAGTGGATTGTGAGATATGTTACGGTGCTGATGTGATCGTGGTGTAGTCACTCTATATACACTGCATTTCTTTTGATTGCATACATTAAACACTATCAATTGCCCGAACTTGACACGAAATACCTCGAAACACTACGCCTAATACCACAACCCAGCACTCCCCCCTAAAAACCCCCCGAAATCACTCCCTCACCCTAACAACCACCTTCCCCCTCGCCCGCCCCGTCTCCAACTTCTTGAACCCTTTATCCGCCTCCCCAAACCCAAAAACCTCGTCAATGATAGTTTTCACCTTCCCCTCCGCCATCCACCCCGCCATCCTCTCCAACTCCTCCCTCCTCCCCTTTACCAGAAGCACCTCATACCTCGCCTTCCCACCCCCTAGCACCCTCGGCCACAACAAATTCGAGCTAATCTGCCGAATCTGCTGCACACTCAAACTCGCGCCGACCTGTACGAACGACGCATTATCCGTCGTAAACGCATTCGACGCGTGATACAATCCGGGCGGCGACCCCCCCACATTATCAACAACGAGTTTAAACACCTCCCCCTTCTCCTTCAAGATCTCAACAATGTCAACGGCAGTGTAGTCCAACACCTCATCCGCCCCCAAACTCTTACAAAACTCCACGTTCCGGCTCGAACAGGATGTCGTAACCCAACATCCCATCGCTTTCGCGATCTGAATGCTATACACCCCCGTTCCGCCGGACCCCCCATTCACGAAAACCTTATCGCCTTGTTTCGCATTCGGCACAATAGCCTGATACGCCGTGAGCCCCGCGATGCCCACACCAGCCATCTCATCCCACTTCCCGCGCAACGCCTCAGGGATTTTCGCAACCATATCGCGCTCGACGAGGACATACTCAGCGAGCGAGCCACGTCCCATTTGCTGGCCAAACGTGGACCCAAAGACGGCATCGCCGACCGCGAGGTCTGTAATGGAGGGTCCGACGGCGGTTACGACGCCGCTGAAGTCTTGCGCTGGGATGTACGGGTTGGGGAGCATGAAGCGCGGGAGGAGGGGCGCTTCGGGGACTTTGTGGTCGGCGGGGTTGAGGGAGGCGCTTTGGATGCGGATTTGGAGAGTTGTTGGGGTTGTGGGGGTGGGGAGGGGGTGCGAGGGGGTGAGGGAGAGGGAGGTGGAGAGGGTGGAGTGTGGGAGGGGGATGGGGGCGGTCCAGGCTTGCATTGTTGTTGGTGACATTTTGTTGGTTGTTTTTGGTTGTTTTCTTTCTCTTTCTGTGTGCTGTGTGTGAGATGTGCGTTCGAGATGTTTTATATTTGGTTGTGTCAAGTTGATGGATGGACGACGGTCGTAGTTCTCCTTTCTCTTCCGATCTTCTTGAAATCGAACCTCAAGCAACTATCAATTCCTTCTCCTCTAATCCTGAATCGAGAAAGAAAAAAAATCTCCCCTACCAACCCAGCGAATATCCCCCTCTTTATACACCTACACCGAGCCCACTGCATCGGCCCTTCTGATGAAACAACATCGCCATGAATATGTAATCGACCAGGGTCCACCCACGCGCCCCCCACTTCCCGAAACGGAAATCTCACGGTGCGTGAATTGCACTTTTGTTTTGCACAAACAAGAAGATGTGCGTTTAGACCTACAGAGGGGTGACACGCTGGGAGATCACATATTAGGAGGACTTATAGGTTCTACGAATTAGAAGCTCTACAACCTATATAGTATGTCTAGTATAGTTATCTAATTTGTGAATAACGCCTAGTACACTAGTTACCTAATATGTGACCTCCCGGTGTGTCACTCCTCTGCAGTTTGCGATGTATATATTTATAAGGCTAGGTGTAGGTAGTCTGTTGGGTTTGTTTCATTATATTTATGTTTTTGTTAATACATAGGTTGGTGGGGTTGGATGCATGAGTGCGAGTGGATAGGGTTTGAATGGCGGGATTGGTATGCGTAGCCAGCAGGTCTGTGATGCAAATATTCATCGATTGTTTATAGAAAAAGACGACGTATAACGCCTGATACGCCTTGCACTGCTCATTTAGGACGGCCAATGAGGCTGCTGGATGTCGGGATCAAATTTTTCTGGTGAATTGGTTGGTTGCACTTCACGTGCTTTCTCTACATCCAGCTAGCATTGAAGGACTAAAACTGTGAACTTCATCAACTCAATTATTATCTTCTATTAAATCTATGTTTACGCTAGATAAATGTATATGTCTCGTAGCACATCTAGTCGAGAGTGTACACCAACTTAACTCCACTTACCTTCCCCTCCTTCAAGTCCAACAAACCCAGCTTGATACCCTCCAAACCCCCCTCACGCACCTCAGCCGGGTGCGTTTTAATCTTCCCCTGCTCCAACAAATCCTGGCACAAACTCCAAAACTTCGCCCCAAACTCCGCGTCCGTTTTGCTGGCGGGAAATCTATCGTTATAATAAACGCCAAACACCGTGTACCCCAGCGTCAACGTGACCTTGACATCGTCGCGGGGGAAGTCGTTGACGACAAGCAGGGTGGCGTACTGCCCTCCTTTTGAACCCATGGCGGCGGCGCAGATCTCGGGCGAACCGTTCTCGGAGATGGTGTCGAAGACGAGGGAGAGAGAGTCGTTGGTGGCGGCGCGGATCTTGGCTCCGCAATCGGGGTCTTTGTAGTCGAAGACTTCGTCGGCGCCGAGGTTCTTGACGAGGTCGAAGTTGCGTGGGGAACACGTTGCGTAGACTTTTAGGCCGCTCAGTTTAGCGAATTGCACGGCCAGCGTGCCGGTTGCTGTGGATGCGCCGTAGATGAGGATGGAGCTGGGGTCGGTGACTTTTGCGGGGGGAAGTGGTAGGCCGGTCGATTGGTACAGGGCTTGTCCGACTGTGGTGAGGCCTACGCCGAGTGTTGCGGCGTCTGTGAAGGATATCGAGGGCGGGATTCGGGCAGCTATGTTTCCTTTGCCGGTCATGATGGTTGCGAAGCTTCCTTCGCCATCACCATGGGGGCTGGCTGTATCCAGATGTAAGCATTGTGAATTCTCGCTTGCTTCATCTCTTTATATCAAATGTTCGAGGGGAGAATTACCTCCAAAAGTCATGCCAGCAACTCTATCACCCGGCTTCAACGACGCAGTGACATCCTTGCCCACCTCCTCCACGATACCCGCGTAATCGCAACCCAAAACAGCTCCAATGTTCGTCGGCTTCTCGGGATCAGTGCGAGGTCTGAAGAGCGATTTCCAGTCCGTGGGATTCAGTGCCACTGCTTTGGTCTTGACGATTATGCGGTCATCTGTGAGTTTTGGGCGTGGAATCTCTTGCACCTCCGCTTCACCGACCGCCTTGAGGATAAGTGCGTGACGAGTCGACATGTTCTTTAGATGAGATGTATAATGGTTCAATGCTTACGTGAGGTCGTGGGGAAGACTATCTAGTGAGAGGTGGTTATGAAAGAGCACCCTGTTGTGGGTACCCGGGTACTTATGTATGAAAAGCAGAATATCAACGCAACAGTAACCACATCAGTACTTGTACACGTCACACCGAGGTCAAAGAAAGCCATCCTTCATACTTGTATTTACCTTCAGATGCCCCACCGTAGAATCTTGCCGAAGTGATCTTTAAGTTTGGATGACTAATTAAGGTTCCGTGTTCTTGTCGCGAGTACGTCTAAGGGGAATGGGGTTCCGCCGCTAAGAGGAGAAACGCGGCGTTACCGAGAGATGAGCGAAACAACGCCGGTTATTACTGAAAGCCACCATCTTAGCCATCAGATCTTGCAACAGATGTTCATCATGATTTGAAATACAAGAAAGTTTTAGACGAGCGAACGAATTATACCACATGGCCCGTGCGTGCTACCGAGGCTACGAAGCTCCGATCGCCAAGAAAACCCTCTCCCAAGCTCCAAACGCGTCCGATAGCTCTCCCTCGACAACAACACGACAAGGAAATCACCACAAACATCTCATGCCGCGACAAACCGCCTAAATCCGCATACATACACGACAAGAACCCCATCCAATGGCTCAGCAACCCCCACCACCAGAAGAAGAGGAGCAATTCCTAACCTCCATCTTCCCCGCCCCACCACCCTTCTACAAACACTTCACACCGACCAACATCGCGGCGCTCAAACAAGCCCAAGAAACCCTCACCTCGACCACCACCACCCTCTCCAACAATGAAACCACCAACCCCTCCAAAAAGGACACCAAAGACACCACCTCACCATTCCCAACAACCACCCTAACCCCCTCCGACCTCCTCACCCTCCCCGCACCCCTCCGCTCCCAACTCACCTACCTTATTCCACCTCCACCGCCCCCGCCGTCGACCGAATACCGCGTCTTCGGCAAACCCACCAAACTCGGCGGCGACGACCCGTTCGAGTACATTATGCAGTACGTGCGGAACCGGCTCTGGAATCCCGAAACATCACAAGGGCTGCTCCCGCTGTGGGAATACAAACAATTATACCCTTCTTCTTCCTCCTCCTCCCTCTCCACCTCGACACCAAAACAAGACGAAGAAGAAACAACACAAGAACAATCCGGAACACTAAACCGCCAAACCTACCTCTTCCGCTTCCTCCGCTCCATACTCCTCAAACACATCGAGCTCCTGGGTATTCTCGCCACGGACCCCACCGCACCCACACCGCCAGACGAACAAGGCAATGGCCCTTCCATCATCCTCCCCTCCAACCCCTTCAACCCGGACCAACCGCTCTACGACAAAGCGAAAGACAAGATCCTGAGGGAGATCCTGAATCTGGTGATGAATATGCATGCGTTGATTAATGAGTATAGGCCGCATCAGGCGCGGGAGACGCTGATTGCGGTGTTGGAGGGGCAGGTTGAGCGGAAGAGGAGGGAGGTTGAGGGGGTGAGGAGGGTTAGGGGGCGCGTGGCGGAGGTGGTGGAGGGGTTGAGGAGGGCGGGGGGTGAGGGAGGGGGAGAGGTGGAAAGAGAGGATGGGAGGAAGGAGGAGGAGGAAAGGGAGGAGGAGAGGGAGAGAGGGAGGGAGATGTGGAGGGTTTTGGAGGGGGTGTGAGTGTGGGGTTGGTTTAATCATTCACTGCGAGGTTTGGACCCAGGGCGTCAACCTAACCACCACTTCCCCGTCCTTTACCAACAACAATGGCAATAGAACGTAACGAGGGGAAATAAACCCTCTATAAGCTCTTAACAACATCCATCCATCCCTCTAAAGTCAACAACCTTTTCTATCCGTTTAAAGCTCAATTGGGGGGAAAAAGCTTTTTGGCGTTGTTAACCGAGCCCGAGGGGGTTAACCACAACAGGGGGGGCATCTTTTTTTTTCTTCGTTCGTTCGCTCTGTTTCAACCATGTACAGCAATTCGAGAGAATTCGTATAACGTTTTGCGAAAGGGCCGAAAACATGAAACGAAGGACATAAACTCGATATATAAAAAAAAAAAAAAAGAGGAGATAAATCATTACTTTTTTTTTGGTTTTGTTTTTACAAAACGCTCGCAATCAATCCTCTCTCAACATGTCTCAAGAAAATGATACACACGCACGAGGGAGAGGGGGGGGGGGGGGGGGGGGGAAAATAAAACAAGAACAAAAATAACCTTAG
>JAMAHW010000011.1:514317-557577 GCA_023627715.1 Periconia sp. R9002 | reverse complement strand
CACCACATGAAAACACTCACATACCTTACCTTAGCGAAAAAAATACCTACATAGGTAGGTACCTTTACCACCACCATCCCAGGTCTATGCATGTGGCGTGCCTGCCTGCCTGTCCTTATTTTGATTCCCCTCCCTTTGTCTCTCCAGACCAGACACACAATCCCACACGGTTCAAAACGGAACTCACCCACAAACCAAATCAAACCAAAAAAAAAAAAAGTTCACGTAAGAGAAGAAACTTGCATCATTTCATTTCATTTCATTTCGCTACCCTCCCCTCCAAAAAAACAAAAATAAAAAGAAAACGCTCCACCATCCCCCCATCCCCTCACCCCACAAATCACCAACTCCCCCCAACCGCAACCCCATCCCTACACCCGCTACCCTGCGTCTGCACCTCGACCACTTGATTCGCGCCATCCTGCCACACCACATTCCCCCCTCCATCCTTCCTCACAAACTTATACTCAACCCTCTGCCCCCTCGCCACACCCACACTCCCAAACCACAGCGGAAAATCCGGATCGCGGTACCGACTCGCCTGCAGCGGGAGCGCAAGGGACGTATTCCAATTCCCGAGCGCGGGGATACTCCCCGCGACGAAGATATCCTGTCCGACGACGGTGCGGGTGAGTACGTTGAATGTGGTTGTTATGTTTTGTATTGAGGAGGGGCAGGTGGATGTGGTGGGGACGGGCCACGTGAGTTGAGTGTTTGGTGCGGTGTAGGTTCCCGGTACGGAGCCAGGGGAGCATGTGGACGGGACAGACGAAATGTTAGCGGCGCCCCAGGAACCAGGGAGGGTGGAGGCGCTGCGTGCGGCGACGGTGGTGAGGAGGGCGGCGTAGGACCATGTGAGGTGTTTAGCGGAGAGTGGGGTGCCCGTGGAGCGGTCGAATTGCTCAGCGAGGGCGCCGTCGGTGGTGGGCGTGTATTTCTGCGCGACGGCGAGGTACGAGTCTGCGTAGGTGCGCAGGGCGGCGAGGAGGGTGGTGTAGGTTGAGGAGGAGGAAGGGAAGGTGCCTTCGGCGGCGGTGGATTCGTCGAGGGCTTCCCAGAAGGGGAGGGAGATGGTGGTTATGGTGAGGGAGGCGTGGCGGGAGATTTGCGCGTGCGCGAGGTAGAGTTGCTCGGCTGCCGCGAGGGTCGCGAGGTACCATGGGTTGCCGCCGTAGTAGACGTCTTCGGGGTAGCGACCTACGGCGACGCCGGCGTTGGGGGGGATGTTGGCGTTGAGGGGGTAGGTGGAGCGGAAGGCGTCGGTGACGATTTTGTGGTTGGAGAGGGCTTTGGGGGAGCAGGGTTGGTAGGTTAGGTCGGAGCAGGTGGTGTCGAGGGGGTCGAAGGTCGTGAGGGTCGTGAGGATGGAGTTTACGTCTTTGCCGCCGCGGTTGTTGCCGTTGGCGACGTTGATGTTGGAGACGATGTACGCGCCGTTCCAGTAGGTTTGGAGGAAACATCGGATGAGGGGGGCTTGGGAGTCGCAGGCGGTGCAGGACGATCCGATGGAGGCGGCGAAGGCGGACCCTTCGACGAGGGCGCGGTGTTGGGCTGCTGATGTGAAGAAGGACGACCCGCGGACTTCCTCCCACAGGTCGAAGCCTGTTTGATTCCAGTACTGCGCGACGTAGGCGAGGTCGTTTTGCACAATGGGCCAGATGTTGGAGACGGCGGTGTCGCGGTAGCCGTTGGCGAGGAGCCATTTGCCGTACGTGATGAGGGCTGTTGCGCGGAGCGCTGGACCGTCTCTCTGCGGGCGGCCCCAGTCTCCCGTGAAGGCGGTGCCGTTGGGTTGGAATTTGGGCTCACCGAGCCCCGAGCCGTCCGAAAGAGAGCCAGATGGGTTCGATACGGCTTGGAGGCCTGCTTGCGCCGTGATATAGTCGTTGATGTGGGTCTGGAGCACGGCGTCGTTGGTCGCGAGGAAGCGGTCCACGAGGGCTTTGAAGGTGAGTGCTGAATCTCGTGTCCAGGTGTAGAAATCTGTGGATTCGAACGGATTAGCCTCTTTCTTCTCCATCTTTCCTCCTTTCTCCCTGTCTCATTCTAGAGATAGAGATACAGGACCAACGATGTTACTTCACTCACAATTCGGATCCACCGTCGATGGACTCGCAAGCAACAACCCCCTTCCAGCTCCATACGACCTCGCGCCCGCCTCGCCGATATTCGCGAGGATCCCAGCGTACGAAATCGGCTCTTGACGCGCTATCCAGTCGTCGAGCGCATCACGCTTGTTGACATTCCGGTTTTCACTGCTCGCTGGGAACCCGCTCACGGACGCAAACAACGCCCCGAAAACCACCGCGCTGCTTACGATCATGGCGACGGTCTGATGAAAATACTTGGATAGCGACCAGGTGCAGAGTCGAAGGAGGTTATGTTGGAGGTGGGTAGGTATGTAGACGTTGATATAAAGCAATAGGAATTACCCTAGGTAGGAACAAAACCCATCAACCAGGTCCCGATGCGAAAACAAAAACAACACAGAAGCGGTACGGTAGATATCTACCGTAAACAGGGAGACAAAAAATGGACTTTTGCATGTGCAAAGCCTGTGTGACGTGAGCGAAGGTTCAAAGGGCCGTCCTTTCCATATCAACACCCACCTTACCGGTACCTAAACATACATATATATACCCCCACTCCCTCCCTCTCCCCTGCACGTCGAACCTCGCGAGTGGGTACCTCCCATGTAGGATACAACACACACAGCCTAAATGCGCAATCCGTGTCAATCAAAACAAGCGTCGTCGAATTGCAAAGGAGGGATTTGACCCCAGAAAAGCAGAGTTTCTAAACGGATTAGGCAGGTTGCTCAGATGGCACAGCATGTGAAATTCGGGGAGATGACGTTTTTGCGACCTTCGGAATTTAGGGATCTTTTCACGCGAGACGGGGATCGGGATGTACATGTAGGGATTGGGCCCTCTCTTGCATCTAGCAGGAGCGGCATATGTAGAGACCGGATGATTTGCAGAGAAGAAGAGTGCCAGTCCCAGAAAGATATCACAGAAAGAAAGAAAAAATGAAAAGGCAGCAGAATTGATGTTGATTGTGAAAAAGATGATGGAGTGAGGTGAGGTATGCTCTGGTCCTAAGTTAGGCTAAACCGTACACGGGCAGCGGGGCTATGCGGCCGCTGATTCGCCCGTTTTCTAAAATGAAACCCCCAATTCCCCAACACGGAAGGCAAAAACAATCAATAAAAACATCGAAGGGTGACATTCCACACAGTTTCCATGGAACTAAACCCTTAGACCATATTTTTCATTCGATGCATCTCGGATCGAACAGAGTCCATGTCCTCTATCCACCGGTTCGTTCGTGCCCAACCCCTCCATATCAGCGGCCACCTGACCTCTCCGCGGGGGTGTCAATCATCTCTCCAAATGTCGGTCCGACATGCGGAGATGCTTGACCGATCGAGAAGTCCATCGACAACAACACGCGTGCGTGCATGCATCACGGGGTCCATGCCTATTTGAACTCCTCCATGAATTCCTTGTGGAACTTGACGATGCGACCGGTCCATTCGGTGCCGGGCGCAAGGAAAGTGGTGCGGAAGTGCAGCGTGTTCTCGCGCTGCCCAAAGCCAGACCCTGCAACCACGCAGATGCCCGTGGCGTCGAGCATGCGGAAGCAGTAGAACTCGTCGGGTTGGCGGCCCTCCTTCTTCGCTTGCTCAATGGCTTTGGCGGGGAGGGTGATGGTCGGGAAGAGGTACATGGAGCCCTGGCACATGCGTTAGTATATCAATTCTTCCAACGTACGAAACGGTGAAAGCAAGACAATGGAAAAGGTGGTGTGAGAAAAACGACGAACCTGGGGCTCCTGGCACTCGACACCCTCCATCTGCTTGAAGGCCTCGTACAGAGCGTACGCACGCTTCTTCAACCCTTCGAAGATACCATCGTACTCCTTCTTGTAGAGCTCGTAGCTAGGCTCGCCCTCCTTGGGAGGGTTCACCATGAGCTCTACAATGCACTGACCCAGCACCGGCGGGCACAATTGAATGCTGATGAACTTGTAGATCTCCGCCGCGACCTCGGGATCGAAGCCCACGAGCTCAAAGTACCCACCGCGGTGTCCGCACTCGCCCACCATACCCTTGGAAACACTGTGAAGGGAGGCCAGCTCGACGTTGTCGTACTTGCCAGGTTCCTCCTTCTGGAGATCGCGCAGGGCTTTCTTGAAGGAGATGAACTCGCCGATGAAGACATTGGTTTGGTATACTTCGTCAGCAATGACGACAATGCCCTTTTCAGAGGCAAACTTGAGGACAGCCTTGATGTCGGCGGCCGAGAGAGATGCGCCGGTTGGGTTTCCGGGGTTGATGATGGCAATCGCTTTGACGTCGGTGCCCTCGGAGACGGCCTTGTCGTAGGCGGAGCGGACTTCGTCGAGGCTGGTTCCCCAAGCAGAGCTTTCATCCAAGTAGTAGGGGACGCAGGTGGCGTTGAGGACGGACAGTGTGGCGGTGTAGAGAGGGTATTGGGGAATTGGCACCATGATGCCAGTCTTCGGGGAAGCGCAGATGACGTTCAGGAGGGTGTTAACCCCTGAGGAGGCACCGTTGCTGAGGTAGATGTCGTGGAAGTTGGCTGGGTAGCCATCTCGTCCTGTTTCAACGGCTTAGTATCTCTGCCCAGCGCAGAAGAGCAGATTACATACGCTCAATGTATTTGGCAACGCTCTCCCTGATTCCTGGCGCACCCTGACTCTGGCTGTAGGCACCCACACTCTTGACCTCCTTCAACAACGTCTTTGCGCGCTCAATGACATCGGTCTTGTATCCCAAGCTGCCGGTCAAGACATCCTCGTGCTCCAACAGCAGAGGGTTCTCGAGCAGACTGGCCACCTGCCTGAAGAATGTGATGGGCTTCTGGTCCAACTGCTGGGGATTTCCGATGTTTGCGGCAATGACGGTGTCGAAGGGGAGGTCGCTTCCCTCGTGCTTTTGAAGCTTTGCACGGTACTCCTCGGAGCGCACGGCCAGCTCACCACGGACGGCGTACTTGGCTCCCCGGACGTTTTGGTTGATGTTGGAGAGGTTGAGGGCGCGGCGGGGCGTGGTGGACGACATGGTTCGATATGGCGGGGCTACGTGAGACCCTGGATAGCAATGATGAGTATGGTTCGACTTGAAAAACAGAACAACGAATCGAAGATTGAGGTAGTCAAATATACGAAGAAGAGAAAATCGGAGCAGAGCGAAGCTTGCGATATGTATCAACCAAATCAACAATGCAACTGCGTTTTATCTACAGAGGGGACGGGATGGAGGGGTAACTGGATGTTATGTAGAAAGTGGGCTATCTTGAATAAGTTTTTCTGTTGCACGCGTGTGGGAGCCCCACTAGGCACATGTAAGCTACGACATATGAGTATGGATAGTGTATCAAGGGCATGTACTATGGGTCAGGATACAATGCAGGGCCGTGTTCCAGAACGGGCAACGAGCAAAATGGCGGTGGGTGGGGGCAGACGTGGATGGACAGGACAGTATGTATACAGGTGAGAAGGATCGTGAAAAAGTAGGAAACATGTAAGAAACAGAGAGGAGAGAGAAAAGGGTACCTGCTAACCCCACGCCGCTAATTGACTTGGTGGCATTGCTGGTCATGAAGCCGGACCTGCCCGACGCAATGGTGGCGGCGAGGCATGACCGCACATGGCGAGCCGATGACGGCGACATCAGATGGGTACAAAGCCGACGTTTTGAGGCTTTTTAGGGGTCCTGTACTTGTAACTCGGTACAAAGTAGTGGCGATGAGACTTGTCGATGGAGTAATGCACCCCCGGCAGCTGATCTCTGGCTAGTCCTAACGAGCCGCTCGCTATCCCACGCGCGCGCCCGCGGCCCGTCGCTCGCTACGAATCGTCCAACGGGGATCCCTTCTGGCCTTGCTTTCTTTTTCTTTTCGTGTCGTCCAAGAAGAATGTGGGGATATTTCTGACTGATGGTTCGGGGTAAGCTGGGGGTGGGAGATACGGAGAAAGAAGGAAAGAAGGGTGGTGTGGTGGTGGAAAGGAGGTCGGTCGTCGGATTATTATATCGTCCACCGTCCACTGCCAATCCGCTTTCACCCGTGCTCCCATCTTATCGAACCAATATCCATCCCTCTTCCCCTCGGCGAATTGATCCTCCAGACATACAAGAATCCGACTATGCAGGTGCACATTATAAGCATTGCAATCACTTACCTCCCCTCGCGTGCCTTGTCCTCACCGTATATGCAGCGTCGGCGCCTCTTACATGCACTGATTCATCTTGTTATCTCACCAACTTCCGCCGCGACGATAACGACGCTGACCCTTCACTCTCTACATGTCGTCACACACCGACATTTTTCTGGTCCCGAGTCTCGACATTGGTTCATTGCTTTTTTTTATTCATTTACCATCGCGGCCATCTGGCCTGGGCGCAATGGTTCGAAATTATCTATTCTACAGTGGCATATCCATGCCCACGTGCCCCTCCCCTTCAACCACGCTCACTTCCCCGCAACCTCACTGCCTGCCCGTACTTTTGTAGCTTCGTAATCAGCTGGTCGCCCTGCTTCACCACGTCTGCGTACTGCTTGTTCTTGTCGTCGGGTCGGTTGGTCTCAATGATGCCCTTCACGCGATCAATCGTGCAAGGTATCCGGTCAGCGGCGATGAACTTGGCCAAATCCCTATCTTGATTAGTATATACGTGACAAACAGGGGTTTGGATGACATACTTGTCGAGAAAGTCAACAGTGACACCAAAGTCATTGGCCATGCTCTGCAGACCCACAACGCGGTACGACTGAAGGAGCTGTTGGTAGCCCCGCAGCCGCATCTCTCGCACATACCAGCTCTTGTGCTCAAACAGATAGCGATCCTGGCTGAGGAAGTTGACTTCAACATCTCCGAGAGCCCTGAAAAAGTTCTTATAGTCTCCTTCGTAGAGGCTCTTCACTAGCTTGGAGAGGGGAGAAAAGTCGATCGATGCTTCAGCTGCATCCTGCTGGCCGAGCGTGGTGAGGTTAACCGCGGTCGGTACTGGCGTGGCTGTGGAGCCCGAAGCATCCGCCATCTCCTCGTCACCCGCTGCAGGACCGGCAGACGTTTGTCCGCTAATGGCGGAAAGCCTATCTTCAGAACTGCCTACGATAGCCTTGATCTCGGGAGCATCGACCACCTTAGTCTTGAAGTCCACGCGCTTGAGAGCCACAGAGCCAGCCAAAATGGCATAAATGACAAGCCACGAGTAACTGCATAGCTCGTAGCTGGTGAAGGTGGACAGACTGTCGAGGAGCAGAGGGGCAGCTTGCGAATAAGAGCGCACAGTGATAGCATGCAGGCCGTGGTATGCCTTGAGTCGGTTGCGGCGGTCCCAGTCACCTCCGCTCTCCACCAACGTAGTCGCCCGCTCGATAGTCTTCTTTGCCAAGACCTTGTCACCGAAAAATAGAGCAACGCGTATTATAGCCAGTACCAGATCAATCTTGGTGCCCAGAATGCCCGTCTTCTCGAAGATGGCCTCGTAGCTCGCAATGGCTTTTTCCTGCCACAGGGTTAGAACGATTGGGATTGCCCAGATCATAAATCCAAAAAACCCACCTTGTCGCCTATGCGGTTGTACAACTCGGCCCTCTTCCCGCGAGCAGCCTGCACTTCTGTTTCGCCCGCCTTTTCCGCTGCCTCGTCTTCCTCCTTCTGTATAGCTTCCAGCTCTTTCTCGTTCTCTGCCTTTAAACTCTCGAACAGCTTCTCGTCCCACGGAAGGGGCACTTCGACATTGGGATTCTTGGTAGCAAGCATTGTCGCGGCGCTTGATGACGGTCTCCGGTGGCTCGTGGGCTGCTGTGCCGAACCCTCGCCTGGTGCATTCAATACACCTTCTACCGGGTGCGCCAAATACCGGTAGAGCGGGGCCATCTTGTGCTCTTGGATTGCATCTTGAACCGACTTCAGAGATGCTTGTTTTGCGGTTTTGGAGGAGGCGGGGTTGGTAAGCTGGAAAATGTGCTGGGCGAGCTGGAGGTCCGGATACTTGGCGAACTGTGGATCACCCATCTTGAAAGGCAAACAGTGGGCGGAGATCTAGAATGGCAAAAGGCAAGCGAGGATCGCGGGCTTGTAACGAGGGTAGCTGAGGTTGAGGTGGAGGTAAGAAGAAGATGTAGTGTGTAAGGCGGCGAGCTCGTGTGGGACGTGGTGGCCCGTGGAAGCTGCGATGATGCTCCCGGTAAATCATCGGATGGCCCATGCGCCGGACCTCCATGTAGACCTGGAGTTTGATTATCAAAACGTCCTTCTTGTCATCTTTCCAAAGCATTCACAGTTACGACTATTCTTTGAAGCGATGATTTCAAAAATTTCTATCCAACTCACTATGAACTCTTTATCAATTTTATCGCGTCTGACCTTCATCCACTTGTTACTCGCGAAAGAATGTGGGTCCAGCGCTTACTGGTTCTAAAAAAGAGTCATTGACGCGATATATTTCCATATTAGACCTGTAGACTACTGCAAAATAAAATGAAATACTTACTATGCATTATAACACGTGCCCAGAAAAACGAAAGACATTATACACATGACTGTTCTGATAGATGTGCTTACATAATATCCTAAGCGCAGACCGTGTAACTAGCTCAGCCTAGCCAGCTCTTCCTTTGTTCTGCCTTCACTTCTTTCACTTTCACTCACTTTTCTCCTTTTTTGCTCCCGTTCTCTTCTCTTTCCCCGTTGAAGCAATATTTAATTTAACCAGGCCTCCACACTTCATAATACAAAAAACTAATTCCACGCACACGACACCATGGCCGGCCCCGCTGCCGCCGAGCGAGGCACAAAGCGTCAGCGCTCGCGTTCTCTGTCCAGATCACCTTCACGATCCCCACCCCGCCAAAGAAAGCGCCCAGGTGCCGGCTCGCGCATCTCGGCCGCCGAACGCGATGCGGCCCGCCAACGTCAACTCCAGCGAGAAAGAGAAGCCGAGGAACGAGCGCACCAGGAAGCTTCCCAGCGCGGTGTTCACGATGTGGTCAAGCAGCACTACAACTCCGTTCCCGAGCGTGGCCGGGACTGGCGCGTGAACGAGTCCAAAATCAAAGGCTTGCGAGCATACAACAACTGGGTGAAATCCGCAACCATCTCCAAGTTCATTGGCGACGAGCGGAATCTCAAAGTCATGGATATGGGTTGCGGAAAAGGAGGCGATCTGCAAAAATGGCAGGCTTCACGCAAAGTGGCCCTTTACGTCGGCGCAGACCCTGCTGATGTCTCTATTAAGAATGCGAGAGATCGTTATGAACAAATGCGGAAGCGCACTAAGGGTCGCGTGTTCCATGCCGAGTTCTTTGTCAAAGACTGCTTTGGAGAACGGTTAGATGAAATCAACATCGTCAAGGACGTGGGCTTTGATCCGGGAGTTGGTCCTGGAAATGCAATGAGCCAGCGGTGGGGTGGAGGAGGTTTTGACATTGTGACAATGATGTTCTGCATGCACTACGCTTTTGAGAGCGAGGAGAAGGCACGAGGCATGCTGCGCAACGTGTCAGGAGCTTTGAAGAGGGGAGGTCGGTTTATTGGCACCATTCCCAACTCCGATGTGCTGTCTGCAAAGGTCATAGAGCATCACAAGGCCAAAGGTACCGCCGTTGACAACACAAATGGTGCCGCAGATGACGAGGATGACCGACCAACTTTTGCCAGCGATGACGAGGACGATGACTGGGATCCCGAAAAGAGTCTCGATAGCCCGAAGCCCAAGGAAGACGAAGCAGAGGGCGAAACCAACGGCAAAGGCAAGGATGAAGCAGAACCAGAATCCAACAAAGAGGAGGGGCAGGTGGAGGAAGAAGGCTTTGAATGGGGCAACAGCATTTACACAGTCAAGTTCCCAGGCAAGACTCCACCTGATGGAACGTTCCGACCTCCCTTTGGCTGGCGGTACTTTTATCACTTGGAGGAGGCGGTTGAGGCTCCTGAATATGTCGTGCCATGGGAGGCGTTCCGTGCCCTGGCAGAAGACTACAATCTTGAGTTGCAGTATCGAAAGCCGTTCCGTGAAGTTTGGGACGAGCAGAAAGACGATCGAGAGCTTGGACCACTCAGCGAGAGAATGGGAGTGCGCGACCGCGTGACAGGCAAGCTTTTGACGAACGATGAGGAAATGGACGCGGCTGACTTTTACCACACTTTTTGCTTCTACAAGGTGTGAAGAGGGGACAAAGGCGTGTTTGGAATTGGTATTTCTGTCTGGGGAAGCATCGTTATCACCCAAAAAACAACCACCATGGGGTAAACGGCCAATGTGGGGCCTTCTCGGGGTATGCATGTGCACATGGGGATGGACTCGTTGTATAGAAAGTTCCGATCACGTGAACCATCAGTCAAGGGTCAACATTGAACTTTCGGCTTGGTTCTCCACGAAAAATGCCCGATTACATATGGCGGTTCCACGACCGCAATGATATACTATAATAGTGACAGCATGGTTGGTATGAAGCTCATGAATTGCAAAACAATTGAAACATTCCATGGAAGTTGAGCGTTCTTTGTCTTGTGAAGAGGTCGGCAACATTGAACAGTGGATTGCCGAGGTCCCTCATCGGCAGATCCAATGATCAAACGTGCACCATCCATGAACAGTCCATTATCACAAGCTTCACCCCCAAACACCACCACCTCCTTTCGAACCTCACAGCCACGCCTCAAAAATCCTTCTTACACTCCTTTCCTAACAGTTCTTCCCTCCATCTTCACGACCTTCCACGTGCTTCCGCGACTACAATAGTCCCCGGGTCGAATTGCCCCTTCGAACCTGGATAAATCCCCGTCCAGACTCCTCCTCGCATTGGGATTTGGAGAACCAGCAGCAGACATCATGGTCGCAGACGCTCTCGTATACCACCCGACGGTGGCACACTACCTCAAGTTTGTCGCGACGACGGGTACGTTCCTATCTAACCCTCTCGATCAGCCATCACCCACTCAGATCCCCTCCACCCACCAATCCATCCCGTCCATTCCTCCATCCTCTTTGCTCAATTCTATAAACATATCGCTAACACTCCAACAGTCGGTCGCGACAAAGTCCTCCGCACGCTCCAATACTTCTCACGCTTCCTCGCCTGGTACCTCTACCGCACCAACCACCCCACATCCTCCATCGCGCCCTTCGAAACCACAAAGAAGCAATTCGGCCTCACCCGCAAGCTCATGCGCGTCGGCAAATTCGTCGAGCACTTCAAAGCCGCGGCCGTCGCCACCGACGCGAAGACGCTCGACCCCGTGCTCCGCTACACCGCCGTGGGCCGCCAACTCGGGTACGCGGGCTACATGGTCTGCGACAACGCGTGCGTGCTCGACGCCACGGGGATCCGCAAGTTCGCCGCGTCGCAGCGCCTCCTGCGCGAGGGGTACCGGTTCTGGTTCGCGGGCATTTCGTGCTCGATTGCGTCCGGCTTGTATGCGCTGTACCAGCTGAGAGAGCGCAGTGCGGCGCTTGCGCGCGCGTCCGAGGGCGGCGGGGAGAAGAGCGCGCCTGAGGGCGTGGTGGAGAGGAAGAAGATTGAGAAGGAGGTGAATGCGTTGAGGGTGCAGCTAGTGTCGGATCTGTGTGATATTACCATCCCCGCATCGGCGCTGGGCTGGGTGAGTCTGGATGATGGGTTTGTGGGGTTGGCGGGGACGGTGAGTTCGTTGTTGGGGGTTTGGTCGCAGTGGAAGAAGACGGCATGAGTTGGATGTTGACGAGGAGAAACACAAATTTGAGGGTTTTTTGGAACTTGCGGTGTATATGTGTGCTTCCTGTTTACTTTTTGCTACTTATTTTACTACCATCTACCAGTCCCTTCTATCTATATCCGTTCCCCAGTCCTTTCTAACAGAATCACGTCAGTCACCTCACAATCACCACATCTCACATAACCTCTTCGTCAATTCCCTGAACCAACAACCAACTTCTTCATCCAGAATACCCACCATCCGCCCTGGTCCCATCCTATTTCCTAATACCTGCATCCTGAGCAGTATCCTAACATCCTCACCACAAACTCAACTACGTCTACAAAAACAGAAAGCTTCGATCATAGAACACCCTTTCCTTCTTCTCTCCCTGTCCCTAAACACCACCTCAATCAAAATCACATGGGGGATTGGGGGGTGGGCGACAATAACAGTTGCTAGACGCCACCCCGCCATCTGTTCACTGGACGTTGATGCACCACGCCGCACTTTCTCTTACCTACAGGTCTATCTCACTCTCGACAATATCGTCGTCGAATCGCTGACGGCGTTTCTGGTTACGCAGCTCCGTAACGGCTGGGAAATCTATATAATTTTGTATAACTGCTATTGATTGCATGAGTGAACGTCAAGGAAGCCTGCACAGTCACATTCAATGGTGGTTGTTGTTGCATCTGAACTCCTACAACACCTCACACATCCTTCCTCCGCTCCCCCAAACAACCCCACCCATCAAGCCCTCCTATCCCCATGAGGCGTCTTCCGTACCTAGGCAGTACTGCAGACTTCTTTAGCGCCGGCGATGGTGTGGTAATCAAGTCCCCTATGACAATTTACGAAGGGAACGAGAACTCTCACGCCCTGGAGGCCGAAAATGCCGAAGCCATTTCTATCGAACGAAGGATTTTGAGAGACTTGGTCAACATCCTAGGATCGTTCCGTTTGTGCTGCCCCGGCATAGCTTTGGCGCCGAAGCGTGCTAATCGCACCGACAGATACCTAGGTCCGTATGAAGGTTCTTCGATTCGGCTCCGCGAAGCCAGCAATGGGTCATTGCAGTCATATCTAGAGAAGCATAACGCAGTAATCGAGGAATCTCTTCGTTACAGATGGTGTATCGAGCTGGCCGAAGGCTTCGCATATATACACTCAAAAGGCGTGATCCATTCGGACATGAGACTTGACAACGTCTTAGTCAACGCAAAGCTGGGCCTCTGGCTCTGCGACTTTGGCGGATCGAAGTGTGACGCGCTAGGAGTGGATGGTAGACACTTTCCAAACGATCCGTTTTTTGACCCGCGAATGGGTTTCGTCTCAACGCCGGCAACCGACATCTTCAGTTTGGGCTCCCTGTTGTTCATCATTCTCACGGGCAATCTTCCTTTTGGAACGGGTGTAAAGGGGGAGCCTTTTGAGGATCCGCAGTCTTATGAAGGATATGTCTACGAACGTTTCGAGAAGGGAGAGTTCCCAAGTGTTGATGGATTAGTTGGTGGGGATATGATTTGGAGATGCTAGCACCATATGGAAAAAGGGGGGTTAAAATCATGGAAGATGTGCTCGACGCCCTGCGGTTTCACTTGCCCGGGGAGTATTAAGGGCGCAAGTATTATCCTGGCCAGGCCTTGTCGTCGAGCTCCACTTGGCGACGTTGAAATAACGACTCCGGGGTAACTGGTCATAAAACGGGAACTAGAAAATGAATATAGAGGAGCCTGAGAATTGCCTTGGTGTTGGGATTAGGAATCTTGCTGTTTGAGAGGGATTGCGGATGTCTGTGTTAACTGATTTAGAAAAACTTCGGTCTTATCAAAAGTCGTGCAATCTTATAAAGGTCCTGCAGCTGTATAAAAATCCTGTAACCTATAAAAATTCCCGCAGCCCTCCTACTTGGGGGTATCCCACAGTCGTACTTAGTGATTTCCTGCAACCTATGATGTCCTGCAACCTATGATGTCCTGTAACCTATGATGTCCTGCAACCTATAGTAAATTCCCTCCGCCTATAAAAATCCTGTAGCCCTCCTACTTCAGGGACTCTGCAACTCTACTTGAAGTAATCAATTCTGCAGCTCGATGCCTATGTGCACGTCTTAGCTAAGGACGTCTTTGTATCTCATTGCACGTTGAAGAAGTCCTGTAGCCCTTTTCAAAGGAAATCCTACAACCCATAGAAATTCCTACAGCCTTATTTATGGGAAATCTTGCAGCCCTACTACTGAAAGATATTCTGCAGTCCTACTTAAATGCACCCTGCAGCCCATGATGTCCTGCAATCTATAGCGAATTCCTACAATCCATGACGTTCTGCAGCTTTTAGTAAAGGCCTGTAGGCTATAATGTCCTGCAACCTACAGCAAATTCCTGCAGCCTATAATATCCCGCAACCCTTGGTAAATTCCTGTAACCTATTGTAGGCCTGCAGCCTCGCTACTTTAAGAATTCCTGTAGCCCTTTTACAGAGGGGTGACACACCGGGAGGTCACATATCGGGACGACGAAGGTGTTTTACGAGTTAGAGCTTCTGCGACTTATGCCCGCTATATTTGATCGTATATTTTCGTGCCTGCAGCCCCATTGAAGGAATCCGGCAGCCCTAGTCGAAGGGGTATTCTGCGCCCCCTATTCGAGGAAATCCCACAGCCCCAGGTATCTGAAGATATCCTGCAACCCACCAACCCAAAGAAATTCTGCAGCCCATCTACTTGATGGAATCTTGTACCCTCCTACTTTTCGAAATTCCGTAACCTTACTTTCAGATCGTGCAGCCCTGTTCAAAATATTTTCATATCTCTAATCAAAGACATCCTGCAGCCCTATTCGAAAGAATCCTGTAACCCACAAAAAGAAAACATGCAGTCCTGTTTGAAAATGTCCTCCAGCCATCTTTCAACATCTTACAGTCCCACTCAAAGAATTCTGCAGTCTTGTAAGCTGTGAAGTTCTGCAACCTTACAAAAATTCGGCAGTGCTAGGTATGAGAGATCTAGATTCCTACCGCATATATTAGAAATACTGCAGTCTTTGAGATATCCTGTAACCTATGAAGATCCTGTAGCCTATGGAAATCCTGTAACCTATAAAATCCTGTAACCTGTTATATTCTGCAGCCTATAGACATCCTGTAACTATAAATTCCTAAATCCCACAATAAGAAAGAAATCGTGAAGCTTACAACGAATCCTGCAGTCTACAAAACATTCTGCAGCCTATGGGAATCCTGTAACCTAAGCCAACAAGAAATCATGAAGCCCACAACAAATCCTGCTGCCCATAACAAGAAACCTACAGCCTCCAACAAAGAAATCCTGCAACCTCCACAGAATTCTGTAACCCCCAAAAAATTCAGAAGCCTAAAAAAAATGCTGCAGATTGACGCAGTGCACAGTCTTGATTACGAATACTGTTAATACGATGTTCCGTCAACTCGAAACACACCTCTCGACGCCATCCAACGCCCACTCCGAGACCGCGTTCGCTTCTTGACACGGATGTGTTCAACGAACTCTTCAGTGTCGCCGCCACCTGTCTCAGTGGAAGGAAATCCGACGTTGCCACATCTCTCAAGCAGGCAGGTTAATCAACGCCTCTGTATATCTCGAGGTTTCACCCCGCAGATTATATGCAAGTCAGCCTCGCATCGGCATGAAACGGCCAGTGCCCAGTCGATCCTCTTACACGTACAGCACACCACCCCCGTACCCTACAGCATGTCTCCGTCTGTCTCTGGGGTCGGCTGATTCCCCCAGATAGCAATCATGCGGACGAATGGAAATCTTCTAGACTGCTGTGGCGTACAATGAATTATTGGGGCGCAATGCAGGCGCAGGCGCAGCCTCGCTGGCAGCCTCGACGGCGTATGTAACGTTACTGTGATTGAGCAGGACCGTCCAAACCTTCTGTTTAGTTGGTCATTTGAGTTTACACCAACACCCCCGCTAAAGCAGTGCACCACAGTGTCCGATTCCAAGTGCGCATTCAAAGAAAGAGTAACATTCATCGCAGAGGTAATACTTTAGTCTACATTCGCCATCAAAGCGTAGAAAACGGGCCTTTGAAAATAGAATCTTTCGCCTACTCTGGCGAAGCTTAACCACGCGCGCAAAGGGTTTTGTATAATAAGCCCGCCGCTAACGGCACAGTAAAGGCATGTTAGTCGTCCCGTAGCGTTATCTTGCTGACTTTGACAACGTTTCTAGTGGATACTAACCTACACAGGCGCGAGGCTAAGTACACAAAGTACGTACTACTGACGTCTAAAAGTTCTGTAGCTTGCTTCTTCGGGGATGCTGCGTGCGCGTGCACGTACCCGGACTTCGCTGACTGAAGCATAGTGTGTCCCCAGGGTCTTGGATCCAGTTGGGGTGCAGTGCAGCGGTACGGACATTGGATGAGTCGCTCGCATTGATTGCGCCCCAAATCTAAGGCCAGTGTGATTTGCGGCGTGTAAAAAAAATTGTCACTTTCTCTTCTTTGCTAGAGATAACCAACGTCGGTCACACCGTGATCTGAAGAAACTGTCATCAATCGAGGCTCGGCCGTTCTCGGTGCAACGACTTTGCAGATACTTGAAGGACTAGATGTTGGATTGATGTTGGATATTCACACGGGCAATTCTAATCTACGGCTATCGCCCACATCGACTCCGCGGTGATCGATTCACGCTGTTCTGCTTCATGTCTGTAGTCATGTCATGCATGTAAGCCAAAGATTCGTAGAGTATGCCACATGGAGCAGTCCAATCGTATGTACTATGACTAAACGCACGTTGCCTCGATTAGGATCGCAGTGGTGTGCGTATGCCACGCCGTCTTACCATGTTACGCCAGTGCAGCAGCAGCCAGACATGCTCGAAAGCGCCGCGATCACAATCTCGTTTGGAGAGACAGCATCATCAAACAAAGCAGGACAGGTCTGGCATTGTTATCACCAGGCCGTGTATCCTATAAGAAAAACAATAAAAACATGAGAATGGTCGGTTTTCCACAGCGGCTAGCTCGTTGTTGATCGCTTCGCTTCGTGTTCGCTAACATTTCACACCCTCGTCCACACGCTCTTCTAAGTTTAAGACGCCACGAGGTCGTGAAACGGTGGGTAAATGCGACAGGGGGAAGATCGAAAGATTACGTTGGCGCTCTTCTACGGGCAAAATGCCGATATGGCGTGGTTGCGAGACAGGGGGCTGCGCAACCGTGATGGCGCTTTGGGCTAGCAACCGTGCCTCTTTGATTCCCGACCCTAACCCTTAGCAACGTGTCGATATGATTTTTTGCTCGTCTCACTGCCCACTTACCCAGCGTCACCCATGAGGACAAGGGCCTCTGCATATTATCAATGTTGTGAGATGTGACGGGATGGTTATCACAAGCATATTGCATGGGAAAAGGAGAGAAAACAACTTTGGACTGGCTATGCCCCCGCACGTGGCGAACACATTGAGTCGTACAGTTCATCACACACGGAGATGGATGAATAATTGGATGGCTTCTAGTTGATCGCCCGTACTATTCGATGGTTCCGTTTCAGTTGTTGGAGGAACCGCTGCCGCACATGTGTTCGCCAGACGGGCCGTTTTTCAAGGGTCGTCATTTCTTTCTGCTGAGGGCATCAAGTCATTCGCGTGTCGGACATGAACCGAGCGACAGAGGTCAAATTATCTCTTCCATCGGGGATGTCATTTTTTTCCTGGAGCGAATATAAATCTGCGAACAGACTCGGAGGTCGACGAAAATTTTCGATCTAAATAACGAGCGCGCCATCGTCTGGCTCTAGGTGTTCTCCACAAACCTACCTACACTGTTCGGACCCCGGTGGCTTTCCGGCGGCGTGTGACCACGACTCGATCTGAGCACCAACAGTCTCTTAGAATGGCCGCCATGCGGCGCTGGGCACGCTCCAACTAAGGACACTAATGGGGATGGAACAGGGATTCATCGCATGTTTCTGCTTTCTTATTGCAGACCCGGCATTGTGGTTGCAGCTTCTACGGTGTGGTTGTTCTAAACCTACACTGCTTATAGGGACCTCCACTCCGGGGAGAAGGGCTTCATTTAATGGCTGACTTCGCCCTCGCTCGGCCTCTATCTCTCGTTCCTGAACTTGTTCCTTTCTGCACGTGATCGGAAGACGACTTCGACTCTTCGACTGCCCATCCTGGTTACTCAGCATTCGCCTTCGACATGACGAACATTTGAAAACAATTCCACTCGGTAATCATAATAGTAGTGACACTTTAAATTTGGTGTTGCCCATCCTCTATTCGACTTCTAGTAGACGTCTTGTTGGACTTGGCGGCGATAGTTTCGTCCCAACACCGTAGACATGGCGCCAGGCTTGGAACCACTACCGCCGAGTATCATAGCAACACTGCCAGACAACTCGAATCTCCCGCTTGCCAACCGAAAAGGAACGATCATCGGCGTTGCTATTACCTTTCTCGTATGTTTAATTCACTCATAGGCTGATTGCTCTGATGCTGTTACTGACATGCATACTGCAGTCTATCGCATTGATAGCAGCAACACTACGAATTTATGTTCGCTGTCGCGCAAAAATATGGGGCTGGGATGACTTCTTCGTTGTTCTATCAGCCATTGGATGTACTGCGGGTTCAATCCTTATCTGCCAAAGTGAGTGATCCTTGGCTATCGACGGTTAACGATACTAACCTTACCAGTGCCTGACGATGGATTGGGGAAGCAATGGTGGACCCTCAGCAACCAGCAGCATATGATGTTTTTCAAAGTAAGTCACTCTTGTGTTCCATTTACGTCCAACATCCTTCTAACCCGCCCTCAGCATATCTGGGCGACGAACATCACATACGCATTCAGCACCACCTGTGTGAAGCTTGCCATCCTGGTCCAATACATTCGTCTCTTCGATGACCAGCTTGTACACATTCGTAGACTTATTCTGGGTCTCATTGCATTCATAACCATGTGGGGTGTGACTTTCACCCTCCTTGCCAGCTTTTCGTGTACGCCGATCTCCAGCTACTGGGATTTCACCAAGCCCGGGAAATGCGTAGGCTGGGGCAGCAAGAATCCCGATGTTTTCTTCGCCACGTTCTTGGGCCACGCCGCGAGTAATATGATCCTCGATATCATTGTGCTGAGCCTACCACTCCTCTTCTTCAAACACCTGCGCATGAGTGGAAAGACCAGGATCGGACTTTTGACTCTGTTTGGCATGGGAGGAATGTAAGTCACCATCCATCGCAACCCCCTCCAAACCCAAGCTAACCGCAGTCTCCAGCGCCGTAACCCTCGCCATCGCCCGCGTAGCCTCCCTCTGCATCAAGAAAGGCGGCACCGTTCCCATCTTCAACATCACCCACTCCACCCCGACCGTCTACATCTTCTCCGTCCTCGAAATCAACGTCGCAATCATGTGCGCCTCGATCCCAATCTTCTGGCCGCTCGTCACTTCCCTCACCTCCAACAAAATCCTCATCGTGAACGAGATCGTGATTCGCTCCGAGCGACGAAGCGAGCACATCGACCTGATGGACGTCGACAAGGCCAACGAATTCACCACCATCGGCGAAATCGACGGCCGCAACAGCCGCAACAGCATCCTCAAATCCGGAAACCCGAACTCGCCTTCCTCCCGTATCGCTCGCTCCCTCTCCCGCCATCACCATCAGAAACGCTCGTCCTCCTCGTCAAAAGACATCAACCTCACCCTCCGTCGCTCCGAAGAGGACTCGAAATCCCTAGTCCACAAATCGTCCGAGCGGTCTTTCAATTCCTCAAACAGCAACAAAAACCCCCTCGCCAGTCTGGACAACCCAGAAGACAACACGTACGCGCGGTACAAGGACAAGTACAACCAGTTCTACGCCGTCCCGGATTTCGACCAAGTCGCGCCGCCGCCGGCTACCGCTGGCGCGTTTCGCCACGCAGAGGCGAGTCGCGGGACGGCTGGCCCAGCTCAGGAGCCCTTCAACTATATCGGGGCGTTGAAGAAATAAGCGATTCTTCCTATCCCAGCCTTTCCCAAATTCTTCACGTTGTCATTTGTACTGCGTTTACTGGTGTTCTTCTGCGTTTCTTTTTCAATGGGTGTAAAAATGGCTCTCTCCCCTTGTTTTACAGCACTGTTTCCATAAACACACACCTCCCGCCTATCAGCTTGGCTGCGCCAGCTCACTCCCCTCCCCTTCCGCATCCCACCTTTTACCATATACATTTCGAGCGTACGTGTGTGTGTTTTTATGTTTTTAGGTATGATACCCATGTTGCTAGGAAACCAATGATTGAATATATAGCGAGCACGACACGGAGCGATGAGATTAGCGCGATGGAGTCGCATTTTGTGACGGATCACTTTGAACATTGTAGGATGGATATGTAGGATGGATATGTAGGAAATATATATACATATATGATTTGGATACATGCATTGAGATGTTTGTCTTCGTGTCTGTTCGCCTAAGTTCTGTCGAGAAAGTGGTGTGGAGAACGTCGAGTATACTTATTCCCAGGGGAGAGTGCTGGCTGTAGGCTTGCTGATGGGGTATTTTCAAATACAGCTGTATAGATCTTGAGATCCTACAGGTCCCTATCTACATGCAAACTCTAGGCTGCTAAAGACGTGCCATCACTCTATTGCTATTCGAGTGCTTTCATCTTGCCATTCTTCATCGGCGCCAGGGTCTTCACGTCTCCCGTGGACATACTCTTTCCATATGTTCAAGTGAGCGCAGTAGGCCAGGAGTTTATCCGCTTCATTATTTTCTGCGCCATCCTTCAATTCTAGCTGCGGGGAAGAAGCAAAAAATGATGCTGGGTCTTCGAAATAGCCGATTCTGGTGGCAAGCGTGTACATGGCGGATTTCCGGACCCATTCACCAGGCGTGAACCACGCTTTGCTGCCCAACTTTTGGAGATCATCTTGCCAGTTATCACAGTCATTGTGGCGTCGGCGTAAGACGTTCATGACAGCTGCGTAGTATAAGTAGCGTTTGCGGGGGCGTTTGTCGTTGTTAAATTGGAGAATCCGCCCATGAAGATGTTCTCTCTCCGCTCTACTTAGCCAAGTAGCTTTTATCGTTGGGTCGAGTACGGCGACTTTATAGGGCTCTTTGTCTGTTTCGAAGTCGACCTCTTGTTTTGTTTCGGGGTCAATATCCCCTTTCTCGGCAGGTATGATGATCATTTGGGCAGCGTCGAATGCCTTCTCAAAATCTTTATTCATCATGAGGCCGTTAGAACGACACATCATATGGCCTGTGTTGGGGTCCAGAGGGTCGCCGAAGATATGGGAGCTTAGTGACTCTCCAATATTGTATGGGACAATATGTGCAGTCGTCATAAATTTCTTGTGGTGCCACTTGCGCGAAATAGGACACCAGAGATGATGCGGGTTTTCTCCCACGGACTCGTATCTGTTAATGAGACCCTTTTTAAACCTGAGCTGGGAATCACGACGGCGTGATTTCTTCCCATTGTAACCCGTAAGAAGCAGTTTGACGAACGCTAAATCGGCATAAGTGTCCAAGTAGGCTCCCTTCAGGTGTGCTGGAATGCCCGCCATATCAAGAGTCAGGTGAACAATCTCTGTTTCAATCCACCGCTGTAGCTCATTTTCTCTTGGTAGAGTAAGACATCCAGAGATTGTAAAGGGTGCTCACATAGGCATGTGGTTGTAGGGGCAATACAATGAGATTCGACGTAAGGAGCTATGGTAAGGTGTCGGAGGCGGATGGCAGATGGGGGGCCGGAACAATAGTTGTTCCGAGCCGGGTGACCCGTGCACCAGGGTCCTAGCGCCACCCCGTCACAAGATTGTTTCTTCCCGCCATACTTCGAGGCAAAAGTTGTAAAATTCGAGACACTTCTTGTTCTGGTCCATCCTTCGTACTGTTGGGTAATGGCGTCGTGCCACTCATCTTTAGACATCCCGGATTCGTTTTGCAATCTTTTAAGATTCAACCATTCGTCTCAAGGCTAGGTATTGTTGAGTGCTTTGTCGTGCTGACAGCAACACGTCATGTCTCCTTTGCTTTGTCTCACTTAAGGCCATTTGGAGCGTATTATCAAATGGCGAAGGATGGTAGCTAAAGAGGGATTGGCTGACTTGCGAGGAGGTGTTTTGAAGGCGACGAGAAGTTGAAATGTTGATGAAGTCTGAAGGCAGTGGAGGTCTGAACGCAATGGTAGTATGCATACAAGTGGAAGTGCTGCCGGAGCAGTTAAATATGATACCCATGGGGTAGGCGGAAGATGAAACCTGGGAACATGATTTTTTCAAAGCTCATTAAACATTGGTTAAGAACGCTAGAACGCCGACAATCCTTAATGGCCTATTTATTACTGATTATTCCCTTATAGATGAATCATTGATAAAACACGTGAACGCAATCAAGGCATCACAGATAGAGTCATGAGCAAGTAGTACGAACCGGGAACACGCTCCCCTGACTCACCATACCAAGTTTTCTTATTGACCAAGCGCAGAAGAAGACGTCGTCTTCCTATTCTTCACTACACATACTCTGATTTACCATGGATCCCCATTCCAACCCGGCACAACCGTAATCGCCTTGACGAGATTCCTAGGTTTGGAGCAACTATTCTTCTGCTCTGGCTCCAACGTCAAGACAGGTTCCCCCTCACACTTGTCGTTATCCCAGGCCAAAAGTCTCCACGCTGCTGTTCCTCCGAGCTGCAAATCCCGAAACTGGAAAGGCCCTATGTAATCTTCGAACACCTGATAACAGTGGGTGGGTGCTTCGGCAAGGGCAGCAACGCTATCACACGAGGGGGTAAGCTTCTCGCAGTTTTTGGGGTCCCAGTTGGGTATGTCGCAGGTTCCGTTACCGCCAACTTGCCAGCGGCGGTCGCTGTCATTGGAGGGGAAGAGGTACTTGGACGGCTCGGCAGGAGGTGTTGGGTTAGGGTTGATAACGTCTGAAAGGAGGTGCCCGTTGTAGACTTTGATGCGTGCCTCTGTGAGGGTAAAGGACGTTAGATGTACAGCGATTAGTTAGGAAGAGAGGGGTAGGCGTACCAAGATCCAGGTACGTTAGATATCCGGGCACGTAATTGCACTTGCAAGTGAGGATCGTGCTGTTCGTGAGCCAACACTCCCAGCAATTGCCACTTTGGTCGTAGCCGTCACTGAATATGGAATCACGGATTAGTACTTGATTACTCTGAAACATCCCTACAATCTTCCTACTACCGGGAGGGAGACATTACTTGTAACCAACAGCTGCAAATTTCAGCTCTCGAACATCCTCGCTTATTTTGTGAAATATGATTTTGTTGCGCAGATAGACAGAGCTTTGGATGCGCGTTGTGGAGTCCTGCCCCGTAAGACATTCACCAATGAACCATCCGGCCGGATGATACGATGTGTCGATGCAGCGACTAGAAATCGAGTCACCCTGGGCAGTGGAGGCGGCGGGAAGGCCCAAAATGGTGGCAAAGAGTGAGAGGAATTGAATCGGCTTCATCATGTATGCAGGTATCTATATCGCGGGTACAAAGTTAGTCAAATGTAACTAGGGGGGCTACAGTACATCATCAGTGTCTCAATACGCCACGCTAGGTGGTGTCCCGATAACAAACGACTCTGTACCTAGAGTTGAAAATACCTGTTTGCAGAAGGCGCACACAGAAAACGATGATGGAGAGGAGAGTGAAGTTAACGTCGAACATCATGCCGCATTTATAGCTATCAACGACGGTGATGAATACAAACTACATGTGAAATCCGGAAAAAACGAAATAGGAAGCAGCAAACACCCTCAGGACGAGAAGCTGCTTTTCGCGCGAGAGTGGAAACATCTGTATATAAAATCGCTATATGAAATCGCGAGATCTGACGAAAACGGGGGTAGCTTCCGAGCAAAGCCCTGCCGTATTTAGGCGATATTCGAAACCTAGCGAATGAGACATACACGACTGCCCTTTATCCTAAGCACCAGGGATAATGTACATATGTATGAGATTACCAAATGGGGAATGTGAAAGGTTCGGCAATTGGATGTTATGCCCAGGGAGTGGTGCATGAGGTAGGATGGATGGTAGGATCATTTAGTGGTTTTGTTTCTGCGCTATTTTAACGTTTATCTACGTGATGAGATTAAGAATGGGGTAGATCTTCGGAAGGATTGGGGGCTGGAAAGGTATAAAAATCATTGCACATATTCCTAAAACGGCATGGTCCATCAAGATTGATGCATGTCCGAGGGACCTGCTACCTCCAGAGTAGTGGATGTTAACAAAAAAAGTCTGTGTTTCGCCATTTTGATTTATTTGCGCAGGCCGGACACGATTTTTTCATGTGCTAGCCAAATTATTTGTACTTCTAGTAGACAACTAAGATTGATGTGATGGATTAGTGTAGTTATGGAACGAGAAACAACAAACGCATTATATGCATACAATATCCTATTATCCTACGTCCTTCTATCAGAAGTACAATTCTAAGTAAGAAAGGCGCTTTAGGCGTTATATGTAACGTGGTCAGTGTTGCAAGAGGGTAGTAGTTCAAACACCTGGGTGCTCTGCCGAATCGGGACGCGGAGGAAAGGGGAATCAATGACTTCACTAAAGAGAAAGAGAGAAGAGGGAGTTTGGTACGAATTCAGAAGTTAGGTTTGAGTACATGAATTGGCTCTGTCTATCGCTCTGTCTGTGTAAAGGAAAAGAAAAAGAGGGAAACACAAAGGCGTTAGCCAATGGAACTTATAGGAAGGGTCCAAAAGCGTAAGCTAATGGACGTTTAGTGGGGGAGGTCTAAGAGCGGGAGCTAATAAACAATTTAAGAGGTCTAAAAGCGTAAGCTAATAGGTATATTAAGGGAGGGTGTCTAAGGACTAAAGCTAATAGACATACTAAGGGGGTTCTAAAAGCGTGAGCTAATAGACATATTATAGGAGAGATCTAAAAGCGTAAGCTAATAGACATATTAGGAGAGGTCTAAAAGCGTAAGCTAATAGACGTATTAGGAGGGATCTAAAAGCGTAAGCTAATGGAAAAATTGAAAAGTGGGTAAAAGGGATAGAAAAAAAAAACGCCTGAAGATCCAACACGACGGAGCTTTTGCAGAACAAAATGAGAACAGACGAGACAACTCGACAGGCCAGGAGAAAAAACAGAAAAAAATTGAAGAGTCAACGCCGCACTTCAGTTGAGAATTTGGACCTCATGGCACAATGACCTCTTTTTTGATGGCTAGGTTTGCGACTGTAAGGCCACGTGGAATGGCATGGTGATCTTTGTTCCAGAAGAGTACTCGTAGGTGACCTAAAATTCGCGAATACAAAGTTAGCTTAACATAACCAGAGGTAATAAAGTGGCCTATGAGGGTCTGAAAACGCTACACTATGTAGTGTACTGATACTGCTTCGTAGATGGACACACTTACCTCGTTGTTTATGTAGCTGGTATGAACATTGACAAGATTGCCAATACACGCAGAAAGTTTTGCCAAGTCTGGTGTCGGGGCGAATGTCGGCGTATTGGCAGCGGTAGGAGCAGTGCTCGAATTGATGTTGGAACCGCTGGGAGCAGAGGGCCTACGGCCTGTAGGGTTGTCCAGGCCCGCGGAGTGTGTTCCTCGTTTCTTGTCCTCTTTTGGGCCTGGAGGAACGACGTATGCTCTAGGCAGTTCATAGACGAAGTCCGGCAAGATGGTCGGCTGCGCCAAAAGCTCTTCTTTGCTCTTGCCGCTCCAGCCTGCCTTCACCTCGGTCGATGGCATAGGCTGTGGGATTTTGGTGTTGCCGGGCCCAATGCCTGCGTCGCGGCTCTTTGGGGGTGCGAGTTTGAATTCGGCACTCCCCCGGCTCATCATCTGGCTCCATACCTGGTTATTGTATGTGAGCTGGTGGCTCAAATGACATTTGCAGCCTGGTCCGCCAAAGTGACGGCACTCAGAGCACGGGTCGTCGAGGCCGCCGCGACCTTGTCGCACTGACATGCATTAGTAAAGGACACAAATGTGTCGGAACGAACGTAACGTTACCTGTCTCAGCTGCTGTGTACACCTAAGACACGCTATATGCTGCTCGTTGGGCACATAGTAGTCTGCCTCTCGATCAAAGCGACGGGCGGGGTCCAAGTTGTGTGGGTGCAATTTTTTGCATTTTTCGCCGTAGCCGCACTTCCCCTCTGTGAAATGCGTACAGATAATCGGCTTCGTGGATTCGATAGGACGAGAATAGGCTGGATACTTCGTGACAAGTGTGTATAAAGTTGTGGGAGTGGTAGTATTTTGTGTACTTTGGTATCTTCGGTTGATGTATGTATGTAGGTTGTGAGTTGAAGCAGCGGGGCGGATCGAAGAGTGAGTGAGGACCCAGCACTTGAGGTGGCCTGTTTGCAGGCACGCCGCACGTGACTGCTGACTACATCCATGTTCTTATTCATGCCCAAATGCAGGTGAATTGACTTTTACTCTTGTAGCAAGCCTTCAGCAAGCTCTCAGCAAGGCCTCAGCAAGGCCTCAGCAAGTTCTCAGCAAGCGTCATACGCTTTAGCAAAAACACATCCCATCAACACCACACCCCCCCCAAACCCTTTCACCAACTTAAAAAAACCTCAGATCTAACTTCGCTATCCCACTACAACATGCAAGCACCACCCAAAATAAGTCATTAATTAGACACTATGTTCCATCATCGCCAACAAAAGCGAAGTCATCTAAAAACTAGACTAAACTTTCTAGTAGCTAAGTCTCATCAATCAATACCAATAAGTGAAGTTGGCATTAATGCCAAGTCAATAAACTCCTTACCAAAATAAACCGACGTTAATAAAATACTGAATGTTCTTTCCTCACCTAGGTGTTTGAACTACCACCCTCTCACCATACTAACCACGTTACATATAACCCGTAGAGGATCTTTTCCGCTTACGGTTGTAGTTCTTTTAGAAGGAAGTAGGATGGCAGGATTGGGTTTGTGTATTCTTGTTTTGTTGGTTCTTGGGGGGTGAGTTGTAAGGGGTAGTGTTATTTATGTGATTAGAAGGATCAATGTTTTTGATGTTGGTTTGGGGGTGTGGGGATGTTTTGATAATGGTGTGTCGGACGGTGACGTAGAGTAGAATAATACAGTAGATGCGTCTTTGAGATTCAAGCAACGAAATTCATGATTGAAGAAATGGAAGAGCTACAGGATGCTCTACCGGTGAGTAGGCAACGCACAGACGAAGTGAAAACGAGGGATTTTTGAGCAAAAAGGCCGTTACGAGGATTGGATTAGTTTGTATGAGCTCAGACGCACATAGAAATTACATATACCCATCGTATCACCGTTCCCATTCCATTCATGATTCCCCATCACATTACTCCCCTTCCACCGTACCTCTCAACCCCCCTCTCATCACGCCCCCCTTCCCTCTCCCTACCTCCCCCTCCAAACCCTCAACCCTCTACTTCGTCTCAACCCCAACACCACCCACACTCCCCCCCTCCAAACTCTCCTCATCACTCTCCCTCACCAACCCCATCTTGCCCGTATCGTACCCATTCTCTTCCAAGAACGCCCTAAAATTCTTATCCTCGGCATCGATCGTGTCCTGGCCGATGTGCGGGAGCAACAGGACGAGGCCACCGGCCAAGAAGGCGAGCGAGGATGCGACGAAGAAGGGGTTGCGCCCGGCTGCGATCTTGTCGTCGCCGGCGGCTGTTTGGATGGCGTTGAGGGCGTAGGAGCCGGCGAAGGCGCCGATTTTGCCGAAGGCGGCGGCGAGGCCGTAGTATTGTCCTCTTTTTTCATGGGTTAGTGGAGGGGGGAGGGAGATGTGTGTGGGGAAAGGGGTGTAAGACGTACCGGATTCCTGTAGCGCAGGTTTTGGACGCGAGAAGACCGATGTTATCGCCTGGTCCGAATTCGCCTAATGCGAGAAAGATTCCGTATACGACGGTGAAGCCCGCGACGTTCTCGGGTTTACTAAGACTAGGGTAGCAACCAGCCATGATGAAGCCGATGACGCCCTGCAGCATAACACCAATAAACAACGTCTTCTTCGGGCCCATTTTGGGCAGATCAGCAACGAAGGCGCCGGCGAGACATCCCGGCATGTAGAAGAAGTTGATGAGGATGTTCCAGGCGAGGGATTTCCAGAGGGGGGCTTCTTCGCCGAGGAGGTTGGCCAGGATGTCCGTGGCGTAGATGCCGAAGGAGTAGGCGGAGAAGTCGTAGATGAACCAGATGAGCGAGACGATGGTTAGGCGTTTCCAGTAGTAGCGTGCGACCAGGAGCCAGGGGGTTTTGGTCTTGGACATGGACTCGCGTTTGAAGGCTTCCGGTTCTTGGAGCTTGAGACGTAGGTAGAGGAGGGAGAGGGGTGGGAGGATGCCAATCCCGAGGCAGATGCGCCAGGCGGCGCGGAGGTGGTTTTCGCCTGTTGCGACGACCTGACGGGGATTGTTAGATTGAGGTTGTTGATGGGATTAGAGGGGACATACGACAACGGTAGCGACAATGGCGGAGATGAAGAATGCGAGGTCGATTTGCACGTTGGTAAATAGAATAAACCATTTGTTTCGCGATCCCTCCTTCAGCTCGCCCGTGTTTTCGGCGCATCCGACACTACCAGCTGGATACTCGCCGCCAATACCTAATTTTCCGCATTGTGAGTTCGTTGCTGGCTCGTCACGTGACGGCGGTTACTCACCTATTCCCAGAAAGAAACGGTACACCACGAGCGCAGTGACGAGCCCAGTCGGGCTACCGCCCGCTCCATACGATCCCGTACCGAGGGTCGCAAACAAGATGATGATGATGGTTGACGCGAAAAGTGACCATTTGCGCGAGAAGTGGTCGCTCGTGTAGCCGAAGAACAACATGCCGAGGACAGTGCCTGCGAAAGTGATACTCGAGACGTTGGCTTGGGCGGACGAGTTGGCGAATGCGCCCGGGTAGATTCTCTTGAGCATGGTGTTTACAGGGCCGATGATCTGGAGGTTTTCGGTTAGAATAGTGTCGCGTTGGGGAATTAATTTCATCGATTGAGGTTGCTTTGGGATTGAAGTCATGTGTGGTCGCGTGTGGGATTGTTACGAACATTGTTGAGGTAGCCATCACTGAACCTAAAGACGCGGATATTGTATTAGCATTTGGTATGGTACCAGGCGCAAAAAATTCTCCTCGCAAGCATCAATTGCTGCAGCTTCATCAGTGAGTACGTACAATCCAGCACCGCATGCTATGACACCAGCATACTTATCCCAAACACTCTTCTCGGTCCTTGCGACGCTGACATTACGAGGCGATTCGCCCTCCACAGGCGTTTGCGTCTCAACCTTCTCGTTCGTGGCCATGATGCTTGAAAGTGGGGATCGTGAAAATGAAGATTTCTGCGACCGCGCGCGCAAGGATGTCGTAGGGAGTTATACGCAGAGGTGTGGGGAGCAATCAAGATAGACCGATAGCGTGCAGGTGTCAAGTGAGCACTTGTCGTGGATGCGATTCGTTCCCTGTGTTTCACGGATCCCGCCGAAGCTGCTGGTTGGCTCCCTTGCAGACGCTGTCTCTCCACGCAAAAGCAGGGTGGAAGAGAAAGAGAGAAGAGAAGACGGCACGGTCGAAGAGATCTTATCGAACACAAGAATGGGCCAAGAAGGCCGATGCAGGGCGTTAAGAACCAACTCCCACCCACCGGCACGTGCTCGCCTTCCTTGCACGACTTCACGGATAGCTCCAGTACTAACGACGGCACCACATGAACCCCAATCCCCGGGCAAACGCATCTCCACTCACTCCGCAGCCATTCACGAGTTGCAAATCCACCCACATGCGCGCGCGACAGCACCAGAATTGCGGAAGCAGACGACCCAAACGGGAGGCCAGTCGAAGGGGATCCTTACGTCGGGCTCAGCTAACGTCGGAGACCCTGTCCGCCTAACGATTTAAACATCCGATGATGCACGTTGCTTGTTTTTGGTCGCAAAAGGACCTTCTCGTTTAGGAAATGCGTCGTCCGCCAGTCCAAGAAAGAAACTCTTTGACTGCGGGAATAAATGGATTCGTTCGCATCGTTCAACGGTACATGTCTTAACATGAAGGCTTGGTCAATCATCGAGTCCAATGCACATCAACTCACTCCTCCATCCCCTCCATTCTCAACCCATGGTTATCTTTTAACCAACGCCGCAATCCCCAATCCTCCGACCCACAGTCAGCAACAGCCCGGCGCTGCACAGACAGCCACACCAACCATCCATGATCCACTTATAACAAAAGGGTAAAAATCGGCATAACCAGTTGCGGAGCGCGTGACGGAAATTCAAAGATGAAAAGAAAAATATCAGCACAGAGAAAGAGCTCAGGATGTAAGCATCGCATAACACGGAATCAAACAAGCTCGGACAAAAAGCTTCTGAGTGGCGCGCTTCTATCCCGCGGAGGAGAAAGCTTGTGTGGGTCGGGGAAATCCGATGGTGCTTATGTAAGGAAAGCACGTGGGAAACAGTGTGATCTCAGAGGGAGATAAAAAGAAATAGCGTGTGTGGCTAAGGTCGAAAATTATATATGAGATCGGGAGTAAGAAGAAACCATTGCATAATGAATATTGAGGAGTAAAAATTTTTTATTCTTAGGTGTTGATGCACGTGAGCACGCCGTAATCTTTCATCGATCTCGATCTCGATCTTGGAAGCGCTTTACCACACCACTTTCCGAGGAACACCACGTCTCGCACTCCTATCCACCACCACCTTCCCACTCGCGCCCGCAGCGGCCGCACTCGTCGACGAAGGAAGCGGCACAAACGGCTCCGTATGCGTCGCCTTGGCCGTCCCATTTGTCGAATAGTTACTCGTAACAACCTGGCTCCCATCCGCAATGACCCTGTGCTCCAACACGCGCTTGAAAATCTCCAGCGAAGCCTCGGGCTGATAATAAGGAATCTCATGCCCAGCCTCGTAAATCCTTGTGAAGGAAAAGTTGCCATACTCGCGCACCTCTCCGTACTCAGTGCCGTCGACGATGAAAGGCGTGTAACCCGCGGCGCGGAAGGATTCAGAGTTTGAGTAGTTGATCGCGAGCGAGACGGCCTCGCCGCCGAACCAGTTGCAGATGTAATCAGCGTCGCCATAGATGAGCGCCACGCGCACGCCGTAGCCAAGAATCTCCTCCAGGTCCTCGATGAAGTTGGGGAAGACGAAGTCGCCCGTGCTCTGGAAACCCCAGCCGACCTCCGCTGAGTACCCCGTGTCGGTGTAGTTGATGTTCACGCCGATAGCGTTCTGCACTTCGGCTGTGTTGAGGAAGTCTCCGAAGTAGTCTGGCGGCGTCGGGTCGTCGATCGGGTGACGGATGTCATAGACGCCGCGTCCGCCTACAGCGTAGTAGGGTTCTTCGACCATGGCGCGGCAGAGATTGGTAGCGGAGGAGCAGACGAGGTAGTCGTTAGCGGAGGTGCGGTTCGTGGCTTTGCAGGCTTTGATCTGGTCGTGGCAGCCGTCAGACACTTCGTAAGCGAACTTCATGGCGAAGTAGACGCTCTCGTTGATTGCTTTGATGCCATAGGTGTTGTTGATGGCAAATTCGGGGTAGTATGGGGCCTGGATTTCTTCATCGACTATGCCATTGATGATACCCAAGGTATCCATTTCGAGCTCAACGCCCGGAATGGAGCCATTCTTGATAGCCTGATTTTGCTGATAGAAATAGTTATAGAAGGCGGGTCCGTAATGTCCGCCATAACTTTCTGTCCAGAGATTGAACGTATAGTTCTTAATGTCTGGATCTAGCTGAGGCGACAGATCCAAGAAGGCCTGCAGAACATGCCAAGCTCCGACTGCTGCAAAGTCGGTTGTGTTGGCCTTGTTTTGATCGACCCAGTGGAAGCGACCGTCCTCTGTGGTTCTCGTCTCCTGGTAACTGAATCCGACGCCGACAGGTTGCGACAGGTACACTGAAGTTCAAGCCCAAGTTAGTCAACTTTCAATAGAGTATGCAAGCAATTGCAACTTGTGACCCGATTATACGTACGCATATTGGAGGCCTCATTCCACGAGTAGGGGTTCAATTGCGTCTTCAGATCCTCGGTGACATTGCACGGTCCATGTTCCTGAAACAAACCGATCAATGAATCCGAGCCAGGGCCGCCATTTAGCCACAAAGTTAACTACCATTCAACACGTCAGCTCGAATCCAAAATCCCAACACTGCCGAATCAAACTCACCGGCTTCTCGCTGGGATTCTCCCTCGCCTCGAAGAACCAAAAGAACATATTCGTGTTATTGTCCAAGCTGATGTACCCCGAGTAATCATCCACACCGGGCGTCGTTTCGCAGATGCCTTCTTTGCCGGGCTGCTTGAAGCGAATGGTCGCGCCCTGCGGCGACGTGATGGTCCTGACGCCCGTAGCATCTTTCGGGATCCCTCGCTCCTCGAGCGTCGGCTTGCGAGCAGCGACTCCGGCCGCAGCTGCGAGGAAAGCAACGAGATGTGAGAAGCGCGGCATGATTGAAACCTTGAAAGCTCAGGTCAAGTGTATTCAGCCAAACGTGACCACGTCTTCGAAACGAAAGGAAAGGAACACCACCTTTTATACTCTGAAATCTTCGCAGGCAGCTACGCTAGACCACCCATGCTCTCCTTCCGCATAATGTGCGTTCCTCCCACACGGTCGCTCCCTTCACCGGTAAAAGTAAAAGATTCACGCCATATCTAACACGACTGTGGATACCCATGCGGTACATCCCGCGTCCGCTTTGTCCCCTTCTTCACTTGTTCCCCGCTCACGCTACGATAAGCTTCTTTCTCGTTGCAACGGCGACAAGCTTCTGTGCCATCCCTGGCGTCAGCTCGATGCCTGATTAGGCATGTGTGAAGGATTTTTTGTTTACGCCGCTCTTGCGCAGTCGTCCAATCGCGCGCGCGCGTGGTTTTCGCTTTATCTGTACTATCTGTCAAAGGGAATTCAGGCGAGGGCGTTGAGACGGAGACTACGCGTACTTTACCAATTGTAGCCATGTGAGAGGGAATGAATCTGGAGGATTGAGAGTAGGGGACAGGAAGAAGACAATCGACGATGACGTAGTCGGGCGATTAGCTTCCTGTATACAGGATGTAGCTACGAGCAGTTTGCTGGTGTTTCCCCGCTTCGCTTAGAGCTAGCTTACCCAGAGAACATATTCCAAGACTCAAGTACTGTACCTCACCATCATCATCCTCTTGGAAGATATCTATCCGTAACCAACCATCCCAATCATGGCAGTTCATGCAGCTCCATCCTTCACCTCAATCGCACAATTGGAAACTCTAAACATGTACCCTTATCTCTTCTTCGAGATTCATTGTCGTCATACAAACAAGAAATCGCCCACACCACATCCTTGTTTAAGCTTTGCCGCTTCTGCCTGAATTGGAAGGTCGGGATCCGGCCAAGCTTCGAGTAAGTTGGGAGCTAGGGTTTGCTGATTTTTGGTGTGATTATTGATGCATCGTGAGAGAGTTATGTTCGGATTAAGCGTTTCTTGGAGCCGAGGTTGTGGGAGGCTTGTTTGGGTGCGATTGGCGGGGGCGACGTCATACTTGTGGTGGTTGTTGTTTTTCGGTTTATTGCTCAGAGAAATGAGAGTTGGTGGCGGAGGTGTACGAGCTATTCTTACTGTTTTCCCTACATGGGTATGTAGAGACATGTACATGTCATGATTTCTTTGTATCCAAGATGGTCGTCCTCTTTGAACAGTCTTTCTTTGTTCCAGTACATACATAGGGATTGATAGCTGAGTACTATTTCACTGTAAGATTTTCTGAAAGAGAATGTGTACATGATAGTATTAGGTACATTTCCGTATCGTGTAATGTGCAATTGATATTGATGCCCAGGTCAGTTGACTGGGGTGTCGAGAGATACCTAGGTAATCACGTGATCAAGCTTATCTCCTACTCGTGGTGTCGACCAGACGTACTGGTAACCTTTGGATACATCCCTGGTCAATAACACTATACTATTGAGTTAAGGTAGAAGGATGAACGTAGCATTTTCTATGTAGTATCTGATGCGCTAGTATCTCAATCCAGGATCCATTTTTCTGATACATCAATTGAGTTGACTATTACTACAGAGCTTTTACCAGTGCCTGTCCCAGGGTAAACGAGGCTAATCGAAAATAGTAAGTGAGCTAGTAGCCTCATGTTGTCGTTTTTGCAGGCATGCCGCACGTGAATACTTGTAGCAAGCTCTCAGCAAGCTCTCAGCAAGTTCCCAGCAAGGATTATATCTTACTAACCGGTAGTCCTCTTAAGCTTGCCTGAAAGTTAGAAGCCAAAAACGCCTGACCTACCTCGAAATTGATCAACCTATCCCAGCCATACTGTATGATCCCGGCACTTGAAATAGCGCATCTGATGCCGCATGTGTGACTGGGGTTGTTATTTATAGATTTGGCTTTATCAGCCTATGAGAAAGAGAGAATATGAGAAGACGACCTATTCCACATGATTGGTTCTTAGATATGCCACTGTCTTCACCATCTTAGTGAGGAGCCTCTTCATTCCAGTAATTACTATTTTGAAATTGGTATTCAATCCGTCTCCAGTGCGAGAAGTGGTTTCGCAGATTTATTTTAGGTTACCCAAGTTCTTCGTTTCTAAACTTGTTCTCTACGGGGAAGTGAAGACACTTTCCCCGAAAGGGCGGTTTATAGGGCGATTATAGGTGAGATCTACTTTGATGAAAGATTTTTAATTCCCTTTCTATGAAAAAAGACTACGACGCGCAAATGCATACGATTCTCTCTGCCGTTTACACGAAATAGATGCAGGTATCCTCCCTGGGTGACAAACTCAATTGTTATGTAGGTATCCACTCATATCGGAACCGCTCTCAGCCAGAAACTGATATTCTTGCAAGCTTTAAGCCCACTCACTTAATCTCATGGGCTCGGCGTGCTAATGATTGTGCACAAGTGGGATGCACGAGATGCCGTGGAAGCAGATCCCAACACGAATGCAGAGTTGTCGAGACCCCATGTTAGATTATCTCGATTTCCTCGATCGCCTCATCTCGATCTTTAGATCCTTTGGCGTCTGGACCTTCCTGTGAATTCCGGCTTATGCGAAGGGCTTGGAACACTTCGTCTTGATATTTGCCAAAAAACGACAGCTTAAGCACACCGATGCGCATAAATTGGGATCGCGGCTCTGGGCAAGCCCGAATCAGTAGTCCTTTGATTCCCAATAATGTCCCTATTGTTTTGTAGGACAGTATAGGTATGTAAGAGAAAACCATCGCCGCGCGTTGTAGACTCTGATCTGAAGCGCAATCATCGAGATACAGTGAACATGCGATATCTGTTGATAAGTCCCGGATAGCTGTAACCTTCCAGTCCTGACCTGGATAGGTCGTTCGATTCTTGTTATGGGAAAGTACTATGGTGGAAGGGGAGCACTTCAGTAACAGCTTTGCGCTTTTGATCGGACCGTACTCATCCTTGACTGGTACCATCTCAGTCTTAGCAGAAGCATGATAGACCATATCGTCGCCGGGGGTTGCTAATTGCCAGTGACTGCCATTCAGGGAAGCCCACGACCACGTGGGTGCAATATACGCATCCATATCCCAGGAAGCACAGGTCTTGTTACCGTCCCATCGATTCCATAAGATCTCCTGCAAGATTTCTGGCTTCCATAGCCCTGCAACGTAGTCTTGAGAAGGTGACTTAAGAACCTGATGTACCATCCGGGCTATACCTGCGAAGGCGACCAGCCTGTCTGTGGACTTAGTCAGAAGCTTTTTAGAATATTCCTCTCGAATACGTCCCCAAAACGCGTGTCGTATCTCCGGCTTACTGCGCAATGAAGTAATAATGCTTTTCGTGGGTGTGCCATGGAATGTAAGATCATCTCTGTTGAGACCATCAGGGAACACTTCTGAAGCTGCCAAGCAGTAGCACTCCCAACGGACTTGGTCGGCACAGAAATGAAGTAGTCGCCTTGACAACAGCCATTCCTGATATGCCCACGCACGATTGATCAGAGGCCGTTGTCCTCTAGGACAATACCCTGAAAATTCACCAATGACAACATCGTCCTCCAAGCCCGTGCTTTGTGCCCTAAGCCTACATGGCCAAATACCCAGTGGATTTCTCTGATGGATTAAGCCACCATTAGAATTGGGGGAAGTGGTAGCGGCGATGGTGATATATGAATTAGCGTATATATCACCCATAATCGATGCTTCATACAGCCAATCTTGGTCGCCTACCGAGTCCTGAATGATACAGAGAGCGTCGATCCAAAGGTAGGCGATATTCAAATCCAGAGCAACAACAACAGCGTCCCTGAAAGTCTTTGGCAAATCTTGAGTGGAGACACCAGCTTCGAGTCGGGCCAGGTTGTCCGTGGTAAGTGTGAGTGCGCATCCCCCACCCCAGCAATGACTCAGAGTGGCATAAATCGTGTCACTAGGAAGGCTCTCGGTATTAATGAGCCGCACTTGACCGCCAGATTTCACCCCTGTCAGGTCGAGCAGTCGCGTAGGTAGGATATCTCTTGTAGCTGAAACTGCCTGCATGTCAAGACATTCCGTATGTTCGTGTATACATTGCCCTAGCCATTGCGTCATTTGCATGATCGTCGACTCCGAGTAATTTGAGCTGCAAAATATTCGATCCGAACGCGTGTAGTCGTCAGAGCCATGCTTGATTATCAGGGTCGCCACCTCATACCACCCATCACTTAATAAATTCCAGAGTAGGTGTGGGGGTTCCGATGGGCTTTGAGCAAGTACCTCGAGGTTGTTGAAACGGTCGAACCCCTTGAAATTGACTACAATTTGTTCACGAGGGTCAACAAAGGAGTTATCAAGGTCAAATTTCAGATGGTCCAAAACCTCTGGAGAAATCGAGGTTATGATCAAGCTGCAGATATGACAGCCCTCACCCGCAGATGCTGACAATGCAGATATGTTTCTATGCGGCTTCAGCGGCATCTTCTTCTCGAAGAAGTCCCCTTGAAATGCCATCTTACAAACATCGCAGAGATGGTCAAATCCGCTTCGGGCATCAGGAAAACGTATCGGTTCCATGTCGGGAGGATCGCGTTGTTAACCACACGATCGTGACAGTGGAAGCCTAGGGAAGCGGCCGCTGCGGGGTCAGTCAGCTGAAGCACGTGAGACGAAACTGGCATCTACAAGCCAAATTCTAACCCTTGTAAGATTACTGCTGCTCTGTAACTCGCTCGAAGCGGGGGTTCCGTTAGCTATTTTATTCTACACCACACTATAATCGCCCATTAGCGTCATCCAAAAGTCCTATTATACGGTAGAAATTCGATGATAACGAGCAAGCTGTCATTCTTGGCTACATATGTACAGTGAGCAACGCACGTTACGAAAATCATTTAATATTGGAAATAGACCACTACACCCATTTTCTCGTTACGGGCTGGTTGAAGGTCGTGATATAATGACTTGCGGCATCAACACAAAAAAATATTACAAAAACAAGTTTCTGGTATTAGTTGTAGTGTCAGGCAGTATGCCGTGACCACTTTCTTATATACAAAATACAATCCGGGGCCTAGAAATTGGGCTCCTCACTCCAACGACAGTAGCTGTTCCGCATCCAAACATCATCTTGTGCTGTGGTCCAAATAACACACAAAACAAGATTTAAACCCAGCATTCATCCAAGCTCTGCCCATTATACACCTGAGCTTTACTATTTCCTCCTCTCAAATCTCAAAACATAAGTAAAAAGAAATCAACACAATTAATTTGTACAGCACCGTCGGGTAAGCCGAAGACTCCAGAAAAACTTAAAAGTCAAAAGTAAATATATGACTACGCCACAGGGTTAGTAGCCCTCTCACCATCGGCACCATTGCCCCAGAAAAACTTGAACTCGACGTCCTTGTCGGCGTGCTTACAGTATATGCGAACGGCGATGTCATGATCTGGTTTGGGCATCGCGTTCCACATATCCGCGTTCTTCGTAGACGGCTCGACCCACTTGCCCTCGCCGTCCACATCGAGTGCCTCGATATCGAAGCGTAGCACCACAATCGCAACAAGCGTCAAAATGACGTTAGTCGAGAAGTGGCGGCCAGGACACGCAGTAGCACCAGCGCCAAACGGGCGAAACGCTGCAGTGCTAGAGAGCTTCTTTTGTGCGACTTGAGAGGTCAGGAAACGCGTGTGATCAAAGACTTCGGCTGAGGGGCCCCAGATGTCAGTGTCGTGGTGGACATAGTTTCCTGGAATCATGACGAGTGCGTCTTTCTTGAGGGTGTACGGTTGGCTGCCGAGGGTTGTATCGTGGGCCACTTTCTTGACGCTCACTACGGAGCTGTAATAGCGGAAGGTCTCGTGGAACATGGCCATGATTGTTGGGCATTGTGTTTTAATCAGACTCGTGTCGACGGTCTTGATGACAACGCCTGTGTCGGAATTTTTTGAAGTGACGAGGTCGAGGAGTTCATCTCGACAAGCTTTGAGGATCTTTTGATCTGACAGGATGTGGTGCAAGAGCCAAAATGATGAAATGGATCCGCTACTCAACATGGCTAACGTGGTCGCGATCTCCATCTTGCACACCTCTTTCGCTGGGATGCCTAGCGCCAGGTTTTTGTTGTGCATTTCCGGGATCATTTCAAACGCTTGAAGATGGCCACCCTTCTCAAAATATTCTTGGAAACCACGGGTAAGGCGAGCGCGAGCCCGAATGGCTGACGGTGCCGTGAGGCCGGGGACCGGGCTGTTGACAAGATGGGAAATGCCTCGGGCGAAGACTCGCCAATTTGCTTCCATCTCAGGATCTTGGAATGGGTTTGCTGGGCCGTACACTGCGCCTGTCATGGCCAGAGTGAGCTGATGCTGGATTGCCTCCAACAACCCGACTCGTTCATGGGATGCGAATCCATTTCCCATGCCCGCAGTAAGCTTCTCGACAGCGATGCTAGAAGCAGCTTTCAGTGTCGGACCCCAGAGAAGGTACTTGTGTACGCTCGCAGTGAACTGATTGCCATGGCTATAGCCTGCTTTCAGAACATCCTTTGCATCATTTCCCATACCAGAGAATAGGATTCCGAAATCGAGTAGGTTCGGGACGAAGGTAGAGGCTTTGGCCTTGGACTGGATAGACTGAACAAGATTGCCAGCGTTGACGACGTAGACGCGTTGTCCAGGTAAACGTAGGGTGAAGATGGGTAATCGGTACTTCTTCTTGAGTCTGGCCAGATACGCCGTTTTTCCTCGGAGAAGACCAATGGTCGTATCCACGAAGGGAAGTTTGGTGGGGATCAGGTATGGTTCGTCCTTCCCCTGAGTAGCATAGAGTGCGATTGAGAGGCAGCCCAAAGCTACAATTAATAGAAGGCCGAAGATCTTTGCTATTATATTGAAGTCCATCTTGTACATTACGGAAATTGAAAAACGATGTTCGAAGCTTTTTCGCGTAAGGTTGAGGGTTTGGGTATAGTTGAGGGATTTGATCTGTGTGACCGGTGGATGTGGAAGAGTAACGAACTATGACAATGTGCTATAATCTGCTCAAATTGTTTGAACACTATGCGTCTGTGCGTGACAAACACTCGCAGTGAAACGCACGTTGATAGGAGGCTTGGTGGAAGATTCGAGATGGAGCAAACGCACACAACCGAGGGGTAGGGGAACGATATATAGGGGTTGTGAAGAGCAGCTCCACAGAATGTAAGAATGTTGCACTGTATCTTTGTGAAGACACAACACTGGGTCCCAATCGGGATTGATCACGACGCAGAGAATCCATGAGGCTTATATGCCGAACCATGCTCGAGTACAAGCCATGATTATCGAAATCGACCGTTTTGGATCGCTATACCCAAAGCCACGATTAGACGGGTCTGTTCGGCGAATATTCTGCTTTAACCACTGTTGAAGCAGTTGAAAATTTCCGGATTTGGATTTGGATAGTGAGCGTCATTGTTGACATACATAGGCGCTGTGTCATTCATTGTACATCGACTTGCCGTCTACCAACGCTCATACCGGAAAAATTATGTTTTCGCAATATTGAAATTCTCACTTCACGATGTGCAAGCTAGGCGCTCGAAGAAGAACGTTGTACGGAGAAAAAAAAATCAAGCGAAGCATCCAGGGTGGTGTGGTTGGTGGCTTGATCTTCTAAGCCCACCTGCAGCTTTCGCCAGGTACAGCCTCGTGGAGATCTCCCGCAACTAAATCCAACCAAGTCATGTGGTGCAGTGTGCGTAGCACACAGGGTTCAAAATGGGGCAATCAGCCGTCCGAATAAAGAAGCGGGCTTCGCGCGGGCGGGTCGCTAAAGCGACAGGAACCTACACCGAGCGACTCCCAGAGTGAACGCAGCGATCGTGAACAATGGGCCACAACGCCCGTGCGGAAATCGGCGAGCGCGCCGGCGCATTGGTGTATGGATGTGGACTTTTTGCTGGTGAGCCCCCACCCATCTCACATATGTTTCTCACAGCCATTCTATTGGCAAATGATGGAATTGGGAAGGTTCAAAGATAATTGAAGAAATAGATCAGGGCATCATTCGGAAGGTCATCGCGCCGAGACAGAAGCGATGACGGGGAACAAAAGGAAGAGACGTGCTGTGTACCAGATACACAAAGGCTTCTGAAATGTCTTTGAACAAGCGGTAATGACAACACGCCGAACCAGAAGACAGAACCGAGCTCGAGGTAGGAGATACCAGACCCAGATACCTGGATGGAAGCATGCAGCGACCTTCCATACGCTCCGCGTCCACGGGGGAGGGTCAGATCCGTTATGCAAAGCCCCAGTTTGCCATGTATGCGTATGACACAATGCGTGTATGTATGACCGACCTGCCAAGCCATATCCCAGGTACGGATACACCGACGTAGACAACAGTAACCAAGCAAGCCCCTCAAGTTCCCTAGGGACAGATCTCGAGTCGCCCAAGACATCAAATGAAGCATGCCTTGTCCAAGGAAGGCTGTGACGAGCACGCGGCTAATGCATCCAATATCTGGTCACGGTGGCGGAGGGAATCGATTTTTTCTTGCTTTCTTTTCCAATCGAAATCGAGTTGGACAGATAAAGAAATTGTAGGCGATGTCGCGCAAAGCCGATGTCATGTAGTCCATATGCGGTTAGTTCCTGATGCCAAAAACAGCGTTTGTGTAATGGGACGGCACGTGCCGAGATCGAGACGTACATGTGATGACATAAGCGTCTTCGAACCTCCTTCCTTCTTGATGGACCTGTGCTATGGTGTAAAGCATACCACTAGGTCCTCAAGTCCATTTTGTTTTTCGATTCTACTGGCAAAAGGAAGGGTTTCCGTATTGCGGCGCAGTGCAGTCATATCCATGTATGGGTATGGCTCGCTTGTGGGTGAGGCTGTGCACATGTGCAGGCAACAGACATGATGCTCATATCGGTTGATACAGCGGGCTTCACCCTTTCCCGCTTGACACTCACTCTAGATCATAACCGACTGCTTGCGCCCAAAGCATATTCATTTACTGCGGACGTTCTAGGCTTCTCCATCTAAGACTTATCGCGGGATGGCAGAGGATCGTGTAGCTTCGTACAGCCTCAACAAAGCAACCGATGTCGCCCGCGAATGGCTTCAACAATGTGAGAGTAAGCACACCATCTGCAAAGAGCCCCGGCTGTCCTCTCAAAACAAACTACCCAGGCGACTGATATCTATCGGTCCTCCACACCAAGGTTGATTGAGACCTCGTCTCTTGGAGATGAAGACTGTCAATATTCTGCCCTCAGTCATTGTTGGGGTACAGGGCGGCAACCTCTACAAACCACCATTTCGACCATTAAGAGCCATTCCAACGCTATTCCTTGGGATTCTTTGCCACTTACGTTTCAAGATGCAATCACTGTCTCTCAGAGCTTGGGCCTTCGATATCTGTGGATTGATAGCCTATGTATCATTCAAGGCGACCAGAAAGATTTTCAAGAGGAGTGTTCGCGCATGCATCTCATTTATTTAGGCTGTTTTGTTATGATAGCTGCTTCCGATGCAAAGGATGGCTCTGAAGGCTTTCTGCCTCACCATGAACATGGGGACAAACCCCTAGACCTTCCAGGGTTATCGGCATTAGCTTTCCCATTGTCACTTCAAAACAAAAGATTCACGGGCTGGTCAGAATGGTCAAAGCTATTGAAAGGACCATTGAGTAAACGTGGTTGGGCCTTCCAGGAGTGTCAGCTGGCTCCACGTATTATATACTACACACGCCTTGGGATTCTCTGGGAGTGCTGCGTCTGCTTTGCTGCAGGTGATAGGACTAGGATGGAACCCAAACTAGCTTTCCAGAAGATATTGCGGGAACGCGTTTTTCGACCCCTGGATATGGTCAGTACGCGAATGAACTACGAGGATATCATGAAAAATTGGCAATGGATCGCTGAGGAGTACTCGGCTAAAGATCTAACCTACATTCATGATAGACTTCCTGCTCTTTCAGGACTTGCAGCGGCCACCGCATCTCACCTCACTGACGTGAACTCTTCTGAGGCACTACATCCTGTCTATCTAGCTGGTCTCTGGATCTCCGATATTTGCTATCAACTCTTCTGGACCACACTCTCACCGCCCAAGCCCTCTTGCAAGTCACAATTCTCTGATTACCCCTCCTGGTCTTGGATCTCACATCCTGGACCCATCACTTACCACGATGTGGATTATCTTCTCAAAAATTATGTACTCGGGGATGTAGTGCCCTATGACCACAACCATAAAATAGAAAGTCACGGTCGGGTCAATTTCACTCAACAACGAGATTTATGTGGGCCGGACCCTAGTTTATCTTTCTTATCTACCGACATCCAACCAACGGGCTCAAACATATTCGGTATAATCACCGGTCGCGCTCTTCATATTCGTGGCCGTTATATTGTTCGACATTTGTCCAAGAGAATTTATAAGAGAAGACTGCAAGTTTGGCTTGACTATAAATCTATTCCGCCCAGAAACGTTGAATTGCGCCTCTTAACATTATTTGGTATTGGAGATGACTTTTGTGGCATCATTCTGAAGGCGAAACATGACGGAGAAAACAATATCAGCTCCCGTGTGTATGAGAAGATTGGCGTTTTCAGGTGTGAAGGACGCCTCTTCCTAAGGAGTTGGGTGGCGGACATGACATTAGTTTGAATCTTTACGCTACTCTTCTCTTCCACCGATCACTCTCTCGTTCTCTTTCTTTTTTTCTGCGCTTCTTTACACTACACCTCATCCCCTAAGGATAGGACTATCGCTAATCTCCAATATAAATCCCTCTTCATCTCAGCGCAACTCCAGACCCTTAACCTTCTCTCAATTCTTCCAAGCCACGAGCATGCGTACATGAACACAAACCTGGTACCATATACAAAATAAAGTACTCCTGCTCCACTCGCTCTTCCTTTCTTCCTTCCAACCAACCCCCTTCCCCTTTCTACCCAATTCATCGAACCCAAAAAAAACCCCCCATATCTACACAACACTCCCAATCAGTCCCCTTTACTCCTATCCATCCTACACCCAAACCCTCTTATCATGCAAAACACCAACACCACACATCACCACACCAAACTACTCACCCCGGGGGGG